>AFIR01000910.1:0-149239 GCA_000223685.2 Zymoseptoria pseudotritici STIR04_4.3.1
CTCCCAGTACATCGTGGACAAACGTAAGCGAATAGCCTGATTGTAGCGGAGCATTCATGAAGCGCTAACAAGCTGAATGTAGGCAAGATGTAGCCGATACGCTTCAGCATCCACAATCGAAGGGGAGGAAAGCCGCGAGTTGATCTGCAATGCTATTGGAAGCAGTATAACTCTCTTTTGGCCAGGTCTGGTATCGGCTGTCTGTCTCTCGTTTACCCAGACCTGGTATCGTCTTGTGTTTTCTGTTACGGGAGATTGGGAATGTGGATCAAGAACGACTGTATGGTCGATATGCGGTGCCGTAGGGAGATATTTCTTAACACTTGAATTGCGCTTCACAAGACCAAAGCTCGTGATCTGAATGACTCTGAAGTGCCACGAGGTACGAGATAGTGCGAGTGATTCCCGAAGAAGATCCATTCTGCTCTCAATGCTTCCCTCTCGCGGCGAGCTGTTCGAAATGAGAGTGAAGGTCAATCTACGATGTCCGAAGCATGTACGTACGTGCGGACCACCGCCGAAGTGAGGAGAAAGCCGGATTAGATTAGAACGAACCGGAAATCGTTTGCTAGCTCGATCCATGCTCACAGACTCTCAAGGCACATGAAAGTGAGTCATAGCCAGTTGAACCTTGACCGCCACGCCTGTATTGAAAGACCCCAACGCACAAGACTGCTAGCAATCCCAGCGCACATTCGACACCTATTCCGTACGAGACAAGACTGAATCGGGTTGCGCTGAAGCCGGTTGCACCGGATCCGGGTGCGTGAGCAGTAACAAGAAAGCCAAGACGGTGTTGAAGCCTCTCCGTGGCTGCTGGTTTGCCCTGCGGGTCGTTTCAAATAGCAAGGAGCAGGTTTCTGGCATCTAAATTTCTCGGCATCTCCAGTCAGCAACCTTTTTGGTGATAGAAGCATCGACAGGCGCTCCTTACCTGATCTTGAAGCGTTTGAATGGTCTGTGGGTCTATAGTATACTCGAGCTGGTTGACGACACTCCGCAGATGTCGCACTGCCTCGCGAGTTGCTTGCGTTGAAGACGTCTCGTAGCCTGGGCTGGCTTGTTGCTTAGAGAGCTCTACGGAAGCGCGAGGCAACTCGTCGGTGATCAACGACTCTGCCATAATGATAGCATGCTGTCGATATCCCTGAGCCTCCCGGTCTGGCCACGACCGAGAGCTACGATGCAGGGACGTAAGAAACTCGGGAAGTTCCCGTATCCGGCTTCTCGACTGCTCGTACCGCAGGATGCTTCGATTTGGGAACGACGCAGTGTAGAATGTGCACAACATAGCTTCCAGACTTGGAAATCCCGCATCCGAGATCGCACGGAAAAGATGCTCAAATTGCGATCCAAGTTGGTCTCTCCCACTATTGTTTGATGATAAAGGTCGATCGGTGCGTGCGCGGTCATTTGTGGTATCGGTTTGTGTGTCGTTCCATTGATGTGACTCCAAAAGGTCTGCCATAACCAAATCGCTCAAGGTGTTGACCGTGTCGCCCTGGCTGCTTGTAATTGCCGAAGTTGGCAAGTGGCCTGTAGTACTGTCCCAATGTTGCGGTGCCCACGACTGTATGCTGGTGTCTTCGCTGGAGATGCCACTGATATGGCCACCGTTCTCAAAGTTTGGTTCGTGGATCGAAGGAAGCGTGGATGCAAGAGGTATGAACGAAGTGGAGTCGGATGTGTCCGAAGATGGTTCGGAAGTGGTGTGTGTCGATTGGCGCTCGAGCTCGGCACCTGCTGACGCTGTACTGCCGTGGCGATGCTTCCGCTGAGCTTCTCGGTTTCTCTTCCGCTTGGGATCTTCCAACTCCAAAGCAAACGTGTGCTGCCATCCTGAAATTTGCACGGGTGGCATGCTTGCAGATTCCTCCATTGAACTCAAAATGGAATGTACACTGTCAGAACCTAGAAGAGGTTGAAAATGCATTCGAAGCCAGCCTAAGAGGAGTTCCTCCCAAGCCATATAGCTACAGCTTGTCTCGTACATGCAGAGATTAGACCCAATGTACCTGCCTCCTTCACGCATGTATCGAAAGTATCTCGGGCCCATTGGCCTGGAAATCTATCAGCCTCAAGGGCGTGGCAAGACACCATCGGTTGAGCCGATGTCGAAATATGCAGACGGCATGTCGATTTCGAGCGTTCCGGTCGAGCCGCGTAAGCTTGTGGAAGGCATCACATCGGCGTGCGGGGACCCTGGAGGGAGCAAGGGATACAAGCAGCTCTAGCAAAGCATCACGCGGTGCTATCGTTTACTGAAACTGCGCTCGACGTCTCCGCGATTGATTTTGTATCATCATTTCTCACCTGTTCCATTCAACATGATCAATCACGGCTCGACTAGGACGACTTTACGGAACAACTTTGATCCGGCAACGGTGTGTACAGAGCGTGTCCCCAAAGCAAGAACTCATGAACAATTCTTGAGCCACTGCGAGCTCCAATCAACCACTTCATAGGATGAAGAAGGCCTTGACAGCGATTCCGGCGCTCAGCGCTATCTCTTCATGCAGTACACAGGCTGTACAGCCCCTGGTATGAAAGCAAGGAGTCGTTTCAAAATACAGACTGTCTCGTGCATACGCAAATGATAGCGGGCTGCCGGACACCATGTTGCTACCTCCGTAGGGCAGGTATCAACAGTACAGCATGGGCCCGGTCACCGTTCAAACCTAACCTGAGGTGAGAAGCCTGTGCACCAGGAGGCAGACCAATTGAGTCCCCGGTATACCCCTGGCCTTGCAAGGAAGGAGACCACTCCGATGCGTTCATGCGCTGTACAGCATGCGAACGCATCATCATAGTACCGTTCGTTCGAACCCGGAGCGATGTTGATGACTTGATCGCAAGGAAGTAGATTACTGGAGACGTGTATTGCCCCTGCATCGCTAAAGCGGACGGTACTTCGACGCGTTCACTCGCGGTATCTCCAAGTCAGATGAGTTCGGGGAGCGTCGCAAGCGATCGACAATAGTTCAGACTTTACGTTGAGGACAGCCTATAGACGCATCTGATTGGTATCTGTTGGATTCCAGCCTGGATCTAGAGGCCTGCTGGCCAGGATCCGGGGACAGGGCCTGTAAGGTACCTAAGTTCTATGTTGTGAATGGGCTCGGCCCGCAGCTAGCCACTTCCCCGGTGGGCCGGTGCTCAGCAACCCTGTCCTCTGCGAACATTGTCAGGGTGTCGTGCGAAACCATGGGGCCCCAGCTCTTCACGGGGAGTGCCGGAGTGGTCAGTTTTGACGTGCTTGCAGGCCGAGAACGTAGCCACTCCCCAGCAGCGGACACTTGTCTCTGTATGTGGGGTAGGAGCTGTGTACTACAGGTGGGCGCATCGGAATGGACACACCCTTTCAGGTTCAGGGTGATATGACCAAGGGCGGACTGGCCCGATGAGCGATTCTCACCTGAAAAGACACCTGATGCTACAAGGGGGTGTCCACTCCAGTGCCTTCACACGCTTTACACTGCACGGTCATCCAGGTACATATGACAGCGCATTATCACTGATGTTAGCCTGGTTCACGCCGTCCCACCGGTTCAACCGATCCTCACCTGAACATGCCCTTCCATGTTACAAGGGTGTGTCCACTCCGATGCGGACACCTGCTGTACCTTCGATGTGTTGAACCTGGAAGCTACCCTGCGATCGCGAAGAAATGCCATGTGGCGGAAGTGATGTCTAGCGGCGGACTGGCGGTAGAGTTGGCTTCTACACTTTCGGATGATAGTAGTCTCAGTCATTACCTTACACACATTGGACTTCTTTGCACCAAACATACCCATCGACTGGTTCGGCATGCGAATGTACAGCTTCCTGCTTCTCATTCTCTTATGTACAGTTCTCGCCAACGCTGCCCCACATGAGGAAATGGGCCAGCTTCCCACAAACTGGCATCACGTAGGGCGACCTTCAGAGGACCAATTCATCCAGCTACAGATACACCTCGTGCACCAAAACACGTCGCGGCTGGAAGCTGCATTGAAGATTGTGTCTGATCCGGACAGTGTCTGTTATGGGCAATGGTTGGACCGTGACGAGGTAAACGAAATTCTCTGGCCTTCGACCGAAACCAAGCAGTACGTTCGATCATGGTTAGCATCAGACAAAGTCGCGACCAGACACTTTGAGCTACACGAGGACTCATTCAGGCTTTCGACAACGATAGGCGACGCAAATAAGCTGCTGAACGCCTCGTTCCTTACTTACACCGACGGAGTCCGACACCACATTCGAACAATGCAGTATTCCCTACCGGAAGCTCTCGAGAGGCACATACACTTCGTTTATCCGACCGTGCACTTTCCTGGTCGCTCACAGATACGATCGACGCCGGAACTGGAAAGACGAGATCCGCCGATCGAGCGCATGAGCGGCAAGCCATGTGCACAGTTTTGGTCCCCATCTTGCCTCCAAGAGATCTACAATACGGATGGATACCTTGCGGCAACAGATTCTGCGAGCCGGGTAGCATGGGCGGCGTACTTCGGCAACTCGGCTTCGTTCAGAGACGTAGAATTGTTCGAGACTCTTCTTGAACTGCCGCTTCGCAACTTTACGATTGAAGTTGTGCAAGGGGAAAATTTCACCGCTCATCAGGAGCCTTCATCACAAGGATCTCAACCATCCAACCATGTCGACTTGGATCCCTTCACCATCATTGGCGTCACCGACGGTCAGTTACCGGTGATGCAATACAGCGTGGGTGGACCCAGCCCTGAGTTCTTGCCAAATGCAGCTCATCCATCTGGAGATACGGACAACGAACCATATCTTGCCCTTTTCCAGCACATGCTGAGCAAGAAGAACTCGCAGCTGCCCCAGACGCTGACAACATCGTACAGCGACGACGAGCAGACCGTCCCGCGAAAGTATGCCGAGAAGGTCTGCAACAGTATCGGTATGCTGGGTCTCCGGGGAATCACGGTCATTCAAACAATGGCAGGCAAAGGGCCTGGCACCGCATGCTTGTCCAACGACGGTGACCGTCGTCCCCAGCTCACCCCACAATTCCCTGCGAGTTGTCCGTACATCACCGGCGTGGGAGAGGTCAACCAGACGGATCCGCTGACTACGTGGAACATCACGTCCGGCGGATTCTCGTTCTACTTTGATCGGCCGTGGTATCAGAAGAAAGACGTCGAGGAGTATTTGAATCGCATCGATGGAGATACCATGAGGTACTATCAGCCTCTGTTCAATCGCAACGGTCGAGCCTCTCCTGATCTCTCCCTCCTTGGCTATAAACCGGATGATCCAGTTGAGTGATCGCCGAGGGTTTTCCGTGGTGCAAGAACCGCTAACAGCGTCTGCAGGGAGACTTGACGACAAGCCCACCTTCCCTGACTGGCGGAACCAGAGGAAATTCTGCATGGGCCGCTCTGGTTGGTCTGCTCAACGATGCTCGGTTCCGGGCTGGCCTGCCCTCGATGGGCTTCATGAACCCCTGGCTGCACCAAGTGGGCGTGCAAGGCCTCACAGATATCACGCTGGGAGGTTCGATTGGTTGCGTCGGGGAGAACATCCAGTTTCATCGGAAGTTGCCGCAGGCCAACGTCGTTCCGGGTATCGGTTGGAACGCAACTGAAGGCTGGGACCCAGCGACGGGATTGGGGTTTCCGAATTTCCAGAAGTTGATGAGGTTGGCTTTGGAGAAGAGGTCCGATGAATATTGCCCTTATTCGTGGTGGAGAGCACTTAAATAGAGCAATAGCAGACTTCGTCTCTTAATAATCTCAACGATGGATGCGAAAATGTGCGTCTGGCTCGGGACTGGACAACATCGAGGTATCGTAGATAGAGTAATACGACAGCCACAGCCACAGCTCGTGTCAGGCCCTCGATAATACATGACAACCACAGCAGCCTGCATACAACAACCAAAGCCATCTCCCTTTCTTTCCTATCTGTCCACAAAGGCAGGCACTGGGTATAAAGTCGCACTCACCACAACTCCCTCATTCATGCTCCGTTCATCCACCTCAACGCCAACGCTAATAACAACACCATCATCCCATATCATCGTACCCGCTCCTAGTCGTACTTCAGTCCAGTTCGATAATTTCCTGCTTCAGTCGGCCATTTCCATTCGCGTTGCCATTCCCATTCGTCACGGAACCGCGATGACCGTTGCCGTTCCCACTCCCATTCGCCTGTTGCGAGCTAGCAGGACCACTCTTGATATGCGCGGTCTTCTGTTGCCCGCCTTGAGTCTTCACACTCGTACTAGACCCCGTCCTCTGCGCCGCCACACTCGGCCTCCCAGTCGCCGCTGTCTCGACCTTGACATCTTTGATCTCTTCTTCTTTCTTCCCCACAACATCACCACCCTCCCTACAAACCCGATCCAGCTCCCGAATCACCTCCCCCACCAACCCATCCTCAACCACAATGCTCGTCCCATTCCCAATCCTCCCGCTCCCCTTCTTCAAACAAACCTCCGCAATCCCCATCCTCACCTCCTCTCTCAGCTCCCCACTCCCTTTATTCGGCTTTGAAAGCTGCGTCATAACATGCCACACGCCTTTCTTCGTCGCTCCTACATTCGGTCGCCATTGGATTTTGAACTGTGCCCCTGCACCAGGTAGCGGGGCAGAGTAAGTCCATAGGTAAGCGAGGAGGTGGTGAGGGTGGATGTGCAGCGCCCCAAGAGGTGGGAGGGCGGAGATGGTGGAGTAGGCGATGTTGAGGGAGAGGGAGGTATGGAGAGTGTAGAGTAGAGCAGTGAATGACTTCGGGTCGAGGGGCGCGAGGTTGAAAGCTCGGAGGGCGATGACGCGGACGCGTTGGTGAGGGTTGGAATCGGTCGGGTGGAGCTTGAGGTCGGCAGAAGGTGGAGCGTTGGGGTTTATGGAGAAGCGGACGGTGGCGGAGAGGTCCGGGTTGGAAGGGTAGGTGAATGTTACACGGGCGAGGGATAGGTGGGTGCAGACGAAGGAGTATCGGGCTAGAGCCACCAGGTAGGCGTCGAGACGTTTGCAAGATTTGAGTCGTGCCTGGAGAACGGAGACGCAGGGCTGACCGAATTGTACGCGGACGCGCAGGGCGAGGGCACCGCGGTCGTTCATGAACATGTCGGCGTCGCGAGGTTTGGTCAGGAGGTACTCCTGGAGGTGGTTGAGCACGCCGTGCCGAACAGTCAGACGAAGGCAGTGCGTAACTTCGGCCGTGGAGCCAGCCGCGGCCGGCGCTGACGTGATGTTGCGATCGTGAGTCAGGCGAATGGCTCCGTCTTTGAACGGTTTTCGAAGGGGATCGGAGTTTGCGTCGTCGAAGAATGATGCTGAGTCTAGGACCAGAGCTGGCTCTGCGGATGCCGCACTAGACCGTTCTCCGCGAGATCGTTCAGCAGGAGTCAACGATGCGGTACTCTCAATCTTATAAGGAATACGCTTCGAATCCAAGTCCTGCGTCACGACCGCCAGCGATATTTGCGCCACGGCAAGTTTTTCGATCCTAATCAGTAGTGATCGCGCGACACCGGAAAGGGCGACAAGGTTTGATGCAATCGAGATCCGACGAGCCTCTGCGAAGATGTTACCGGTCGAGGCACCTCTCGCATCGAGCTTGGGCTCCATGCGTGCGGTCCACCACTTGTCATCGGACAGACCGAAGGTAGCCACGAGCGCCCAGCTGTCGCTCCAACCTCGGTCGCACTTGTAAATGCTTCGAGAAACGGTATCCGCTCCGAAGAGTGCTTTTAGATTGTTCTGAGGTGCCAGCGTCCTAGAAGACACGGAAATCCAGCCAGCCAGATCAGCCGCCTTGCCGATTCGCTCCTGGTTAGTTCCGCACAGCATTTGCGCGAGTTGCACTGCAGGATCAGCTTTCAGGTCCGCGTTCATCAAACGCTCTGCTCGAGTTGCCAGCATTGTCGGTGGCGAAATGGCCCACTTCCCGGTGACGACCTCCTTCCGGACGATGTACGGCGTGCGCATTCCAGGTAGGCCCAGAGCGAGCGAACAGTCTTCTGGGGTATCGGCGCATGCATCGAGAGTTATCTCCAGCTTGCTGTTGGGTCCTGCGAGTTTGACCAGCCCATTCTTGGTATTTCTCAGATCCCAGGAGGTGTGTTTTGCAATGACTGTACCCAGCACCTGCTCCACGTTCAAGGTCTTCCAATCAATAGAAGGTAAATCATCAAGAACCTCCTGTCCTCTTCGAAACCATCTCACGGAGAGCTGCGCATTGGCCGGCTTTGAGCCTTTCCGGTTCTGCTTCCCAGTGCTGACCCCAATCTCGAGCCAGCTTTTTGGCCCAGCCAAGTCAGACCAATACTGGATGATCAGTACTCTCTTCTTCATCTCCACAAACAAGCATTCGAACCACTTCTCTCGTAGGAGCTGGCTAGCTTGATCTCTCAGAACATTGATTTTGTGAGTCAACACGAAATTGTGAAGTAGGTCGTAACAGCCTTGTAGCTTCGACTCGCTTGCAAGTGCGATATTGACTCTTTTCTCTAGCTCCATACGACTGACATCGTCGGTGATATCAGGTGTTGGGGAGAACAGAAATCTCATGTCAATAAACCAGAATGGCGTGCTGGGATCCTCATCTCCCACCGACAAGTCGACCTCGAATTCATCCGCAACGCGGAAAGTCGCCCGGCCGTTGGCAATGGACAGGTCGTTGAAGTAGTATGGTAGCTGCTCATGCAGGTTCAGCCTTGTCGCGAGTGCGACATTCATATCTTGCAGCGTACGCAGCAGCTGCTTGGCCGACAGCTTCTTCGGCGGTAGATAGCCCAGATCCGGCATTCGCGACGTTCCGGTGGCCAGCAGTTCCAATGCACCATCAAGGTTGGGATTGGGGATTTTCGCGCCTTGCATATTGTGTTTTGTGTTGCCAATGGATGAGATGGCCTGGACCTGTGCGCCGAGTTGACGTTCCTGCCATACCTTGATGTCCACGAGTCTTGCCATATCCTGCTCGTTGCGAGCCCAGTCCGACAGCACCAACGTCTTGATGAACCGATCACGCTGATTATGCGCGAAGTCCATGAGAGTCCGTTTCTTTGTTAAACTGGCCACGGAAGTGTCGACTGCATGAGGAACCACTCCGTTTGCTTGTGTGCTTTCCGGGATTTCGGCCATTGTCTTCAATGTCGTTCCCAGATCAGTGAAGCATTGCTGAGCCAAGCGTTCTATCAGGACTCCCATGGGCTTGTTGTCTGGGCCATCCCGCCATGACTGGTCCAGCTCTGGGGGTGTGGGCAGTCCCGTGGCCTCGCTTGTGTTGACTTGTCCATTTGCCGCAGCTTTCTTACTGGCCGAATTCTGGCCATTGAAAGCATCTTGTGTATGCAAAACATCTCCTCCTTGCGCATTGCTGCGAACCTTCTTCAAGTCCTGTAGTCCTGCATCCTTTTGCTGCTCCATGACCAACCTCCCTGGCATCGCCCGACCGTCAACTGCTACCGCACCGCTCCACGCGCCTCCACGATCGTTCCCCAATCGTGCTCAGTTCCTCCCAGGCAGCGCTGTACTGTTGTTGCTGGAATCGGATTCCCCGAACTAGCTCATATCTGGTGGTCGAAGCAGTTGCGGGAATAGGACGGAGCGCGCAGATCGTGCTGGCGGAGCTTTGAGCTGTATTCGAGGGCGACGGATGCTATTCGTAGAGCCGTGCGCAGTTTGAGGGTTACTCCCGTGGTGGTATTGTTATCGCGTGATGTCAGAATCGTGGCCGTCGCACGCGCGGGAGACTGTATGAAATGAGTCAATGGTCGGAGTGAGTCGGTCTGGCGAGAAAGTGCGACCAGAAAGTGCTCTAGAGCAGAAGGTTCGAGGCGGCGTGGTGGTGAATGCGAAGAATGTGAAGTGGCCGTGTCGAAAGATGGGCGCGCAGTGATGGAAGACGAGCGAGCGATGTGCAAGCCAGGGCTCGACGGCGTCCGGGCCGCTCCGGAAGAACTAGCAAGCCGGATCTGCACACCCGTCTCGAGCGGCCGCTGCCGGTGCCTCGACCAGCCGTTGTTTCGAGCCCGCAAAGTCTAGAAGTCCTTCCATGGCATCAACATTCACCAAATTCAAGAAGTCTGAATCCAGACGGCGGCCATATTCCAGTCTATTGCATGATACAAATGATAGGGCGACGAGGTGCAGCTCATCGGACACTCCCGGCAAAATCAGCCGAGAGACGACCGAGACATGCAAGGGCAGGGGCCCCGGGGCTCACGCGCTGCTGACACCTGACCTGCAACACCACACGATGTCTTCCCGGTTGGAGACCTCACTTCTCCGCTGTAGGGAGCCGTTGACCTCTTCTTGCTTCCATATCAGACCCATGAGGAGCCATTCCCGGTATGGTCTCCCACTCCGACCTCCTACACCGCCATGACCACTTCCAGCGATACCGATACGACCCTGCCGACTCCTTCATATCCGGAAGAAGACACTCGCCCGACATCCAAGAAGGAACTCTTTGGTTTCTACGCCTACTCTTTCGCCGCCGAAGTCTTTGTGGTCTGTGGAGTCGGAGCCTTCATTCCCATCACCCTTGAAGAACTCGCTCGAGCATCACCGTCCGCGGTCCTAGCACACGACCGCTCAAAGCCATGCCTTGCTACGAATGGAATCAACGATGACTCCCGCAAAGGTTCTCAATGTGTCTTCGAATTACCTGGCGGACTCGTGATCAATACCGCATCATTCGCCATGTACACCTTTTCCATCAGCGTCTTCATCCAGGCCTTACTCGTTGTCACCATGTCAGGAGCAGCGGACCATGGGAGATATAGGAAGTCCTTGATGATCGGATTCGCAGTGACCGGATCCGTTGCGACTATGCTCTATCTGCCGATCACTCCGAGTCTGTACTTAATTGGTGCTCTTTGGGCGATTATAGGCAATGTCTGCTTCGGTGCGAGCTTTGTGCTGTTGAATTCATTCTTGCCATTATTGGTGAGGTGGCATCCTGATGCGAGAGAATCCAAAAAGACATCACCGCAGATGGAACCAGATGACGAGGTTGGTCATATGCTTTCGTTTTCATTGACGGGCCATACCACGCATTTCAGGTTACAACCATGCCTCTTTAATTTTCGTCACATCATAGTCGCTCAGCTAACAAGATTTCCTGCCAGTACGCCCATCCTACGATATCAGATGCCAGAACGCCACTCCTCCCAGCAGATGGCGAATCGGAATCGCATCCACGCTCATCCGCCATGCAACTCTCCACCCGCATATCCTCCTCTGGCATCGGAATCGGCTACATTGCCGCCGTGTGCATTCAACTTCTCTCCCTTCTCATTCTCTCAGCCCCAACCATCAGCCCTCTATTCGCCCTGCGACTAGTTCTCTTCACAATCGGCCTCTGGTGGCTCCTCTTCAGCATCCCGGCTGCCATCCTCCTCCGTCCTCGCCCCGGCCCACCTCTTCCTTCATCTCAAACTCGCTCACGCCTCCACAACCTCCTCAACTACATCGCCTCCTCCTGGCGCTCCCTGCTCGCCACCCTCTCCCACGCTCGCCGCTTACGGGACATCCTCACGTTCCTGACAGCCTGGTTCTTCCTCTCGGACGCCATCGCCACCATCTCCAGCACAGCCATCCTCTTCGCCAAAACCACCCTTGCCATGCCGCCTTCCTCCCTCGCTCTGATAAACCTCACCGTCACCCTCTCCGGTATTTTTGCCGCATTCACCTGGCCTCGCGTATCCCGCTACTTTCAGTGGACACCTCTCCAAACGATCCTCATCTGCACCGCGCTGTTCGAATTGATACCCCTCTACGGCCTGCTGGGATACATACCTTTCCTCCGCAATATCGGCGTTTTTGGACTACAACAGCCGTGGGAGATGTTTCCGCTCAGCGTCGTTTATGGAGTTGTGATGGGAGGACTGTCATCTTACTGTCGGAGTTTGTTTGCGGACTTGATCCCCGAGGGACGGGAAGCGCAATTCTTTGCCCTGTATGCGATTACGGATAAGGGCAGCTCAGTCATTGGGCCGGCGGTCGTGGGATGGATTGTGGGGAGGTTTGGAGAGATAAGGCCGGCGTTTGGATTTCTGTCTGTCGTTGTGGCTGTGGGTGGAGGAATCATGTGGAAGGTTGACGTCGAACGTGGTCGAAAGGAAGGGAAGATCTTGGAAGAGGCGGGAGAGGATGTGTCGAGATGAGGTTTGTTGCGGGGTTTGTTACACAAGACATTCGGGACGCTGCATCAAGGCCACAGGTACCTCTCACCGATCATTCTTCTCTTCCTTTCCTCCCCTCATTCACACTACAACTTCAACTCTGGAGCGACCACACGATGATGGCGCCCATCATCCCGAACGAGATCTGGCAAAAGATCATCGCCTTCACAGCTCTCGATGCAACAACACCCAATGCCTGGCTTGCCGCTTGGCTTCCGCTTCGTCAAACGTCCCGGTCATTCCGTTCGAACACCGCCCAGGCTTACCTCCAGACCTTTCTCGCTCAACGCAAACGCTGCGTCATCGCCTTCCACTGCTGGCACGAGTTGTGTTCGGACAGCTCAAAACGTCGCAAGGCTGGGTTCAGCGAGACCCGCTATCCGACGCAGCTCGTGAGGAGTGGAAACCCGTCGTCTGGAAGCGAAAGATGGAAGACTACCTCCGGGGTCGCATCGAGCAGACGCCACACGTCATTTCCATCTACGGTGTGTCAACAAATAGCGAGCTCCCTGGTCTACGCTGCAACTTCGAGCAGCGCGAGATCAGCTTCGAGTGGGAAGGCATGTTGGATGCGTTCATTGCGGAGAGATTGGAGTTGGGTAGACTGCATGCTGTGTCGGATCAGATCGATTCCCTCAGCGACGATGAAAGGGCCGAGTCGAACCAAACCCTCGCAGAAATGGACGAGGAGGCTGTTTCCCGGATGTCCGAACAGCTTAGCGATCCATGGGAGAAGGACCGTCGTCTGGCTCGGAAGAGGACACAGAATGTCAGGGACGTGAGGATAGGCCGGCTTGAGAGGTCTTTTGCTGCGTGGGGTGGTTTGGACTGTACGCGATTAGATGTATATTTCGAGGAGCAACAAGCGGAGCGGGTCTTGGCTGCTGAGGAGGTGGGCACTGGCAGTGATGAGTGGGTTGTGATGGACGACAAGAAGGAGGTCAGGTAGTGAGAGGATGCGGTGGGCAAGTGGAGAGCATGATACATCATCGCTACAGTAAGCCTGCGAGTGTGATGAGCCATTCATTACGACAGTAGATGAGCGGATGAGGGAAGTGGGCGGTAGCAGACAGATTCTTTCGCCTGTCATGCGATGCGATACATACAAGTTGCCCAAAAGGCTTTCATTAAAATCGTCATATAACCTTGCCAAGCTCCTCCGCGTGCACCGGTGCTCCCTCGTCTGATCTCAACGGTCGAATGCTAGCCTGCGAACCCTGCGGATGTAGGCGATGTTCAGGATGTTCCATCAACGGCATTAACTTCCCCTTCGACGAGAGGCGATACTTCTTCGCCGTGTCCGTCGTCTCGGCCTCGTTTGCTCCCGGCAGCATTCCCAACTCAAGCGCATCAACGCTCCCTTTGTACCGAAGCCCATCTCCTTTCACATCTTCTTCGTCTGCGTCATCTTCAGCACGCGCGTGTCCCAATCCACTGCCATCCGACTGCGTGCTTCGGATTCTGCTCCGTCCGCCGGAAGTGGACAGACTCGTCGTCTTCTCCCACAGCGTGCTGACCAGACTGGGCGTTCTGCTGACCACGGCTTTACACGTCCGTTGCCAGATACCTGGCAACATCGGCAGACAGCAGCAGATCATCGAGAGGTAGACTTCTGTGCATCGCCATAGGCCGATGGGGAAGTAGTCCCAGGTAGGATTGGAGATTTTGCCGACGTTTCGCACGAGATAGACTAGTTGGGTAATGCTTATGGCTGTTACTGCGAAGCCGACCTAGAGTTTTGTCAGTGATTGTACGAGTGATGCGTCGACGATGCTCTTACGAGAAATGTTGCCAGCACTCCGGCCTTTTTCCCCCTCGACATTGTGAGGTGTAAGAACTTGGGGATCGGTAAGAGCAAGACCACAAAGTCGGCGGCGATGTTGAAGGCGGAATTGGTGAAGAGCTGGGCGTCTCTTTGGATGCAGTGTCCTTTTGCACCGGTCAGAGCGTTCCACGCATAACTCGGTGGTGTGCCTGTGTTGCGGTCAGCGGCGGCGTATTCACATGTTTGCATGTGCTCTTACAGATGAAGATAGTCGAGAACTCGAAGCTGATCAACGCCATCCCGAGGACAATGGCGGTTATCTGGCATGTCCGTCGGAACGCTAGACCTGCATCTCTCCATATACGGAGGTATAGCAGGCAGAACGAGATCTTGGTCCCAAATATGACCGGAGAGTAGAAGGTGTTGCCTATGTAGAAGTACTGTCTGCGGGTTAGGATGTAGGCATGGTACTCAAGACTGGGCGATACTAACCATAAGACAATGCTTGATCATCGGTATCGACAAGCGATATATGTCCTGTCCGAGTCCACTGTCGACCTCAAGATAGCTTGTGACGATCAGGCCTATCATAGGAAGAACACATAACATCACCACCCAGTCGTCCCATCCGAATCCCGCTCCTATGTTGTCGTTAGCTTCAGGCGACGAAGAACAGGCGAGGGAAGCTGCTGACCTCCAGACATAGGACTCCGAGAGAGCATTCGGAGACATACGGTCATCGTCGCCAGAGGGAACAGCACCGACTGCGTGATTCGGAATGTGTCGCTACGATCTCTGACCGGGAATCCGCACGTCTCGGCTTGTACGCGCTGCGATGCCAGAGCGTCGGCGATGCTACATCCACTCGACAAGACGCAAGTGCCCAGCGCAGCTTGCAGCTCTTGGTTGTAGCAGATACATTGTTGGAGATCAGGGCAGTCGAACGTGGGAAATATGCCGAGGAAGCATTGCGTCTGCGGAGGAGTTTTAGCAGTGGAAAGTAAACTCTGCTCGGCAACTACTCACTACGCAGGGCGACAATTGTTGGGTTTGTCGTCGAAGTATGGACAGGTTGGCGGACTCTGGTGTCGCGATGACTGCGTACGTCCATTGAGAGCTCGCCAGAAGCAGGAACAAGGCAGAGAGAGTTTGCATGTTCCCTGTGGCCTGCCCTGTGGGACTGGAACGTCTTCGCAGGTTTCGTGTGATGTGGAGACGAGGATTCCTTGCGATATTGGGGGCCTTTTGGTCAATTGCGCCAAAGTCTGTCGAGTGCCATGTAGCACTGTAGCAAAGACAAAAAAACTGTTTCTGACGTTGGATTTGATCATGTCGGAAGATATCGAGAGCCGAGTGGTTGCTTTGGGTCGCCACGCGCGCAAAGGGACGCTCTTTCACCGCATATCGTCGAATCAGTCGGACGGCCGCTACCAAGGCTAACCTTTCGAGCAACACGGGAGAAGAGATCATCGTGACCGATCGGACCGCAGGCCGAAGGACGCGAGTCGTGCTGCGCAGATCCTGAAGCATGGTGGTAGCCACACGCGGCCCCAAAGCAGTCGCCTCGCTGCATGAGCATGACTCGCCAGTATTTAGCGCTCTGGAAATGGTACAGAAGAGGGCGTTGAAACAACCTTGACCTACAACAAGAAGGAAGAAAGCTTCTGAGTAGGAAACAACCTAAGAGGCTGAACGCTAAGCACAGCGAATTCGGAGGCCGCTCCGAAGAGCATAGTTTGGCATTGGCATGCTAGTGGCATGTTTATGGACGATTGCGTGGTGAGGTGAGAGTCCGCGGACGGGATCATGTCGTGCGTCGCCTCGACGAGTGCATGTATTCTTACCGACGATTATCGTTGTCCTCGCAAGATATGCTGTCTCCGCGCGAGGTCGGCGCATCACCTGGGACAGAATCAGCACTCGAGTAGGATGCTAAAACTTACTGCAGGTGTCGCGCTGAACACTTCATCGGATGAGATGTCACGCCATGGTTGGCTTCGCCGTGTGTAGGGACACTTCTGCTCTGTAACCCGTTGCGCGCATCGCCGAGCCTTCAAGCTTAATTTATGCCTTGCAAATGTTTAGCCATGGCCATTTGCTCCGTGGAATAGCTGCACATTGGATCTGTATCCCGAGTCTGTGTGCAGATGTGTGTCCGGTCCCATCGTCGATGTTGCGCCAATAGGTAGATCGGGGAAGGGGATGGGGCGGCTCGTGCTTGACCATGCATTATATATCGTTTCATTGATGTCACGTTGACGAGAGTATTCGGCAAAACCCTGTCCAGCCACGCGCTCGACTCGGACACACATGCATGTATCATGCAGGTACCCAATTCAAGGTTTTTTGAGCCGCAATTCTGTGGGGGATCATATCCAGTAATCACACATGGCAGACAGAAAGAAGCGTAGGAACACCCACTGAAGAATGCTTGCAATGATATGTCTCTGGCGGCGTTTGATCGATTGCTTAGAAAGCAACATCCACAGCGACAGTGGCCCCTATCGGACCGAATGGCTCTCAAGAGACTGGTAGGTGCAGTTGCGGATGAATTGTCTGTTGAATGTTGCCGAGTACAATCATTTCACCCTGAAGGTCAAATGGCTGACCGATGGTTTGGGGATCGACAGTGTCAACTCGACGATCATGTCAGCGATGTGCGATGTGCATCGCCCCAAGTACGCACGTGTATTAGCGATTCAATGCAGCGCAGCATTACTCGAGGCATGGGTAGTGACATACCTCATGCAGCTCATCACAGCACGCACCGCGCTCCTGGAAGGTGCATAAGGTAGTCATCGTCTTATAAACCTATAAGAGGTCGTCAATCGTCCCCTGAGCTCATCAAGTAGCCTCTCGTCATTACCGTCACCATATCCATTTCCTCGGAAGCAATCACACGATGAAGACCTTCTTTGCAATCGCAGCTTCGGCTGCCTTGACACTGGCTGCGCCCGCAGTCCAAGATCCAGCGGCACCCACATGTCGCGACGGAGGACAATTGCACTGCTGCCAAGCGACATTCACTGGATCGGCAGCTCCGGTCACACTCGCGGCCGACTTGGTGTGCTACGATCTCACGCCAGCAGTGCTGAACTGCGTAATCAGTATGTAGAAAGATTCACCGTCTCGACTCGTTCACCGTCTCGGCTTTGCGACCTCCAGCTGACATGTTCTCTTAGCCAAAGCACCAATCGATCCGGAGTTCGGCTGCGTCGGAGAGTATGCATGCTGTCAAGTCAATGACCTCGATCCGGTACTGGGATTGTACTGCTCTAAGCCACCTGGTGACTGCATAGGCAGGGAAGGCGGAGATCCAGCATACTGCACTGAGGTGATCGAAGGCCGCTTTGGCAACTGCACCGACAACGATGTGCGCAACAACCAGGGTCTGCTCGGCATTGGCACCAAGTCGCTCAAGAGTGTGACTGGCCTCGTTGGCGGCGGCAAGCAGGGTGGTCTCTTGAAAGACTGATTGCATCGGCCGGGAGATCGAAGTCTCGGGGTCGAGCGTTTGCAGCAGGAATGTGCCGCTGACATGGCCGGGTCGAGGACAGGAATTTGAATAATGCCGAAGACGATTCTTGTCCATCACACCTGAATGTGGAACTTGGGAAGGAGGAGGAAGAGAGGATGAGGAGGAAGTTGTTCTCTGCTAGGATAAATCTTATAGCACGATCGACGTACAATGCAGTCTGTCATATACGAGCCGGTGCGAGTTCCGCTCTCTTCCATGCTCTTTCGTGTTTCATCGCACACGATCAAAGACGTCTTCCCATCACCAACCTCACGGCTTCCAATCCTCACATCTCGTCAACGCCCGGCGGTTGAGCTGATCATACCACAATCGCATCGAGGACAGATAACACGCGCGACGAATACAGCACCCAAGTGGTTTCCAGAGCTCAAGCAGCGCTCTCGAATCTTGGAACTCTCCATCCGACCGACGTATACCTGCGCCTAGGCTTGGAGCCAGGCTCGCCACCATCTAGCTGAGCATCGGATCAGGCATAATTTATGTCCCTGCGTCTGCATAGCAAGATGAAGCCTCTAAATTCCGGGGCCGTGGACGCTCTACCGTGCCAAGATCCTGAGAACTCTCTACGAGGAATGTGCGATCGCTCGCCCATGCCCGGCAGATACAAATACTGGCCCCAGCGCGGAGAAATACCGCAGTGTGCTCGAAGATTCGCCACCTGACCAAGGAGTCACTCCGGTGGCATTGCACGAGTCTCGCGCCTGCCTTTCGTGGCAAAGATGAGGACGCTACGAGCGCTGTACTCGTCTTGCATCCCTGCTTTTATCAGAGCGTAAAGGTGGCCACAGCACGGGCTACGATTGTTGATTGTACTTGTGCAAGGACGCTGTTCTCATCCAGTGTGCAGCTGCTCCGTGACCATGCTCTCGTCACTGGGCAGAAGTGTCCACAAGCAGTTCCAACAATGAATGTCACAGGGTAACATCCAGAAGACATGCGGTCATGACTCATGAGGCAGGTTGCCGGACAATTGACAGACGACCAGCTCATGCACGTCACCCGACATGCGAAATCTCGACTTGTCGACTTGTAGACATGTGGTCAAAACCCTGAAGTCTTCTGGCCATGCGAAAGCCCAGAAGGATCAGAGAAGAACGTCAGAAGCATCATTCATTGATCAAGAGGCGCGGTGAGCAGGAGAGATGCGGATGCGCTGTCGAAGCCTCCAGCTGGCTGGTCGAGCTTTGAATGCCGCACGCTGCCACCATGAAGAGACCATGCAGCCATGCGCCGCAGGCCTACCTTACGAACCTGACACGACGGGAGAGGTAGTTCGCCACCATGAATGTTCTGGATCTGCCGGTTTAGCTGACTCGTCGACTATGCGCGGCACACAACATGCTTCCGCAACAAGCGGTGAAAACTAATCAAAATATGGTGGCCGAGGCGTTGTTGCAAATTGGAGCCGTCGGGCACAACTCGGAGCATTCGATACTACGGTGACAACGAGAATGATCTCGCCAAAACGGGGTGGCTTTTGCACCACTTGGCCACCGTCATCTTGGCTACTGAGTGGCGCCCAGGACCCAGGTACCGGCAGAGTACCTGTTCTTATACATGATAAGGGGTCCACGCTAACATGATCTGCTGAGGCTCATCCGCGCCGCTGTCGTCGGTGTGCAGATCTTGAAAGTGCTATGCTGCATTTCTCGGTCGACAGGATCGGAAACATACCGCTCGAAAGACTTTCTAAGAAGCATAGAGCAAGAGTAAGAAAGTTCGACTTGGAGCCTGGACCATTAAAGCACGCTCAAGTGGTTTTTGTGAGCAAACACATGCCTCCCAGAAACCTGCCAAGGGAGCCAGAAGATTACATTCCCCCGGATCCGTGGCCTTTTCGCCAGAGTTCAACAATTTGCGGACTACTCCACGGGGAAGTGTTCGTAAGGGCGATCGCACTTCGGAGGAAATGAACCAAACATAGCAGCCAAGGCTCTCAACATCCGAAGCATCTTCAGGCATCCTTCCGCCAATTGGTGAGGAACAGGCGGTAGAAGCGGCAATTCGTACTTCCGATATGAACCTTCTGGGGCCATCCGTCCGAACTTCCTAATGTGGTATTTGGGGCAAGTCCAAAAAGCCGTAAACATCGGTCAGCTGATTGGTGGCCAACTCAAATGCGGGGATGACTGACGCAGATAGTTTGGGCATGGCTGACGCCAAAGACGATCTAATGCACCCTACAGCTGCCAAGCACTGTTTAGCGCTCGATCAGGATGGGGATCACCACGCCACCTCCACCGCTGGTCTGGACTGGGGTCAGAGGCGGCGAAGAATTACAAACACTCCAATCTGATTCGTACTCACTCTTACCTGGTTGCAGATTCCTGCGAGGGAACTGCCGGTACAATGTACGGTAGCATCACCGGCATACACCAAGGACGCCCAAACTAGCATTACGGAGGGACTTAGCAGTTGCATAGCGCGGTGAATCTCCGCTTCTGCAATGTCGATCCCGAAAAACTTGCGTTGGCCACACGACTTGGCCGAGTAGACAGCGTTGCGATGGAGGTATATAACCTCACGAGGATTCCATCTTGATTATCCCTGCCACACACACCAACTATTCCTTCACATCTATTCTCACAATGTTCGGATCCAAGGCTCTTTCCGCTGCCCTGCTCCTCAATGGAGTAGTGGCCTTCCCACACATCGCCGAGATGGTTGCAAAGCAACAACTTGAGGAGCGACAGGAGCTTGGCACCATTGTTCCTTTCCCTCAATACCCTGGAGCTCCTAACCACGCCCTGTATAGCGACTTCGACCCATCAACCCAGCTCGTCTCCACATCAGGGGAACATGAGTTCAGGGCGCCAGGTGATGGCGACATTCGTGGACCATGCGCAGGCTTGAACGCCGCTGCCGTATGTTGCGATCCTGCTCGACAACCATGAACACTCTTGCTAACATCTCACAGAACCACGGCTACATTCCCCGCAGTGGAATCATGACCGCCGAGGCCATCAACACCGGTCTTTGGGAAGCCTTCTCCCTCGACAAGACTGCCACCATCTTCCTCCAGACCGCTACCATGTTCTTCGACGGTGACCCAATCTCCGGCAAGTGGTCTATTGGCCGCCCACCACCAAACGGTCTGAACTCGCTCGGCGCTCTGGGTGACGTTCTCGGAAAGTCTTCCGGTATCTGTGGCGGTGCTGCCCACTTGAAGACCGAGGGTGACGCCTCCATCACTCGTGGCGACTACCTCGCACCAACGATGAACTCCAACTGCCGCTCTTACCCGCAGTTCGCCCAGGAACTTCTCGACCTTGCACAGAAGCGAGAGAACGGCAACATCTCTCCACGAGTGTTGGCTGAGCACAGCTACAACCGCAAGCAGTACTCTATCGCCAACAACCCCAACTACTACTCCCCCGCCTACGCTGGTGTTGCATTCACCTTCGGCGCCCACATGTTCGCCCACGTCCTCCTCGCCAACCACTCCGCCGAGCAGCCCCGCGGCTTCCTCGAGCCCTCAGTCTGGAAGGCCTTCTTCTCCTACACCGACGGCCCCAACGGCGAGCTGATCCAGACCGCCGGCCACGAGCGCATCCCCGACAACTGGTACAAGCGTGCTCCCGCCGACGCCTGGACGCTCTCCGACATTGTCATCTCCACCGCCCAGCAGTGCGCCGCCTACCCATCCAACTGCCAAGTCGGCGGCAACACCGGCGAGGTCAACTCCTTCTCGGGTGTCAACCTCGGCGACATCTCCGGCGGTCTCGTCAACTCCGCCACCGACCTTTCCGACCCTGCACGCATGGGCTGCTTCATCCGCCAGATGATCCAGGCCAACACCCCATCGTTCCTCGCGAACACTTTCTCCGGTGCGATTCTCGACCAGATGAACAGTCTCGTCAAGACGATGTTGAACCCTGCCCTTGACCTCCTCGGAAACTGCCCTAACCTCCCTGCGGGCAAGGCTGTCAACACATACGACTCCACGTTCCCTGGCGCGCAGAACCCGGCTGGCGGATCTGCTGGACGCTTGTAAGCGGTTGATTATATCGACGCTTTGGTGGTGGAAGAGTGATGCGTTGAGCATGCTCGATGTGGCGAAAGAGAGGGTTGAGCCCTTTCCGCCTTAGATTTTGTATATACTTTCTACCAGCAATGAATGAATTTCAACATGAACATTTCGTCTCTCTCCATGGTTCCCACACTCCGTTACTTGCCATGTTCGTTCTCCACCTTACCACTCATACCACTACGTCCCTCAATCACCTCCTGGATTCATCAACATATACGCACACTAATGTCTTCCCTCTTGACCATCTCCACGTATCCCTTTTCGACAACCTAACGCACTGTAATTACCACCCGTACCCATCTCTCTGTCCACAATCCACTACCGACCGAAGTCTTCCCCCAACACCCTACGCCTTCCATCCCTCGCTCTTCGCTTCACACCTCTTTCACCGGCTCATACACATATCCCCCCACTCACTAAATTCTTCAGTCACCTCCCTCATTTCAGACCTTCGGCTCGCTCATCAACATACTCCTCCTCTCACTTATACACAGTCATGTCCACTCATCCTCAACCGAGGACTCAAAAACACCCGAGCCGTGCCGTCCTGCTCCCTTGAGTCCCATCAACCTCGCAGTGCCTACTGTCCCGCTTAACAGTTCCAGCTTCCCTTGCGAGATGTACTGAGAATAATTACCTCCATATTCAAGCTCATGCAAAAAGGACTAAAGCTCAGCCGTGGCCCAAATATCTCCGAGGTCTTCGACTGTGAAGCAAAACGCAAATTCAATAACGCAGGGAGAAAACGTGCCGGCACACCTTACAATGAAAGCAGACCAAGCAGACCAAGCAGGGCAAGTTTCAATTCAAATTACTCTAAAGTCACTCAAGTCTGGCTCTCGATGCATACACTTCAGTCCAACAAATCGCACGACCTTTATTACCACGCTCCGGGCTGCAGGACAGTACTGGACAGATTGAACCAGTCCCCGTCGTCCACGCTATCCCTTCCTCGCCTCAAAACCCGTGACCAGTCGTGACCAGTCGTCGTCCGGGCGAGACGGAGACCTCTTCGACTTGCTGCTTCGCAATCAAATGTGGCAAAAACTTCTCCTCAACCAACCACCTTGTCTTCGAACGGACTCGCAATAACGTACGGAGGAACAGGGTGTCTGATTACACAAAGCTCCTGACAAAGCTCGTAACGTTCGAATTTGATGCTACCTTGCCTTCGCAGGAAGGAAATTCGCACGGAGTTATGAATGGGCCGTAGGTCTCATCGTTGTCTTCATGTTCACAACAACTGCCGTGCTCTCGACGCAGATGTCGTGTTTTGTCAACTCTTGCCCGGTGATCCTGAGATATTGCTTGATTCGTATCTCCTCCATGTTAGACATCCCCGTGTTTCTTCCCGCTGCTTTTTTCGTTTCGCACGGATCATCTCTGAAGGGGTGACCATCTTCGCGAGCAGGGCCTCGATTAAACTCTGGGTCGGACTTCCATTTGCAGCTCGAAATTTGAGAATAATTAGATCGCTTGGTGTATTATGTGTGTCTCCGAAGTTTCGTAGGGTAAGGATTTTCTTTCGATAAAGGTGGTTATCGTTAACGACGGATGGGCAGAGGCGTTGAGTATTCGAAGTTCGCTCTGTCGAAAAGTCAAAAAAAAAAAAGATGTCTTGTCATGCCTTCTCATGCTATCAATACACGCTCTTTATCACTATCTTTTCTGTAATTAATGCTGTCGATGTCTCTTGTTGGTCGGCTCTTCTCTTCAACTTGAGACTTTCCCACCTGATCTAGTCTGTAAATCATCCTCATGGGCCCTTTTCCTGCATCAACACTCAAACATCTTCAATGTACTAACATTCACCCGACTCCACTTCTTCCCTCCGACCAAACATTTCCAAAACGTCACCGGCCAGTAGACGTGGTAGAGGAAGAACCAGGGGAGAGGATCCCACAGCTCGTAGGTGCCGTCTTTCCACGTTAGGAGATGGGTTGCGAGCGAAGCGAGGTCGTGGGTGAGGTCTTGGAGCGAGGACTGGCCGCGGAGGAGGGAGAGGGCGGGCAGGAGAGCGAGAGTGAGGAGGTCGTGAGCGACCCAGTAGTACTTCCTCGGTGAGGTGGGGTAGGTGATGGGGGTGGTACTGGAGGAGGAGGAGGAGGATAAAGCTTCGAGGTATCGATCTGCGAGTTCGGGCGTGTGGTTGAAGAGCGCCACAGCGGTGTGTGCTCGAGGATTGCATTCGATCGGGTAGAGCATGATGTTCTTCGGATCGGTGGGTGTGGTATCCTCAACCAGAAAGTCGAATGAACAGTGGCCCGTGAAGTCGGACTTCCAACTCGCGGCGAACTTTTCGGTGAAGTGCTGCATCGCTTGACTGAGAGCTGAGTTGGATGGGAGCGCGACGTAGTGCATCAGCAATTCAGCAGAAGGGCATGCGACGAAAGCTTTGACTTTTCCTTTGATGATCAGAGCGTGTGTGCAGAATTCTTCGCCGCGGACGAATTGTTGGACGATCCAAGGGTTCTTCTCGGAGATGCGTAGTCTCGAGATGTGGGCTGAGGTCTCCTTTTCAGAGGACTTTGGCAGCAAAGTCATGTCTGCTCGCGCGGAGTCGTCCATGCCGATGGGTTTGAGAATGTACTTCCTGCCCACCGGAGCTTTGTCGAAGATGGCAGCGACAGCATCTCGGCTGGTGATACTGTGGGTTTCTGGCACGGTCAAGCCGATAGACTGGGTGTACTCGATGAAGGAGTTTTTCTCGTGCAATGTCTGAGTTGTGCGAACGTCAAATTGGATCGCTTTGCAGGATGTTCGGCTTTGGACGATTTCTTTGGCTTCACCATCCTCGACTGCGGAGGCCACTCCTGAGCAGCTCACCCAGAGGTCGACTTTCTCCTTGGTGATGACATCGAGGAGACCTTGGACGTATGGTGCTGAGCCGTTGGGAGTGGGTTTCGGTTTCTGCAGGCGGTAGAATTTGGAGATTGCGACCGAGACTCGTCCTGGAACAAGAGCTCGATTGGGTTCGAAGTCGGCTCCGATCACGCGGTGGCCGGAGAGGTGGAATAGACGGGCGAGGACGAGGCCTTTGGTCATGCCTACGCCTGTGACCAGAATGGTGCGAGGTTGTGATTGAGTGGAGGAGGCGTGATTCGAGAGCAGCTGGTGGAGTGGTCGGAGAGCATAGCTGAGGAGGAGGATGGAAGCATTGAGTGGGAGGAAGACGATGCTCAGTAAGATCAGAGCAATGTTCTGCCAGGCGTGAGCCAGACGGGAGGAGTCGCCGTCCAGCATGACAGTGGCATATACGAGAGGAGTACACTATGAGTGATCTTCAAGGCAGAGTCCGTCCGATGTCCTCATCTGCAGGAGGGGTAGTTGTCCTTGTCTTTGGCATGTGAAAGTGAGGGAGGGGGAGCTCCCCGCCTGCACTTCCTTTTGCTTCCCTCGCTTCGAGTGGACTTTTTGCGGAGGAATAGAGTTGCGGGAGACCCGCTCGAGCTACATGGTTGGTGAGGGAGCTAGCGTCGATGTAAGCGTCACTACTATGCGAACATTACATGCAGAAGACAGAGGTGGACAGCGAACACGACATGACAAGGCACATCCATCTCCACGCAAGGGCCGCAGGGCATGCGAGATCTGTGATGTGATGCTTTGAGGTTGAGGTACCATCTGGCATAATCACCTGCCGTAGCTCGACCCCGCCATGCCCAGACCTATCACGGAGCTCTCTTCTTCATTCATGCTCTTCAATTGACTTTTCGATCGAACTTCTTGCCTGAAGATTCACGATCAGATCTCGGTACGGCAATGCGCTAGTTCCTCACCTGCAGGGGACATCCGGTGGTTGACGGAAGCGTGTCCGGTTCTGAAGAGGTCCACGGGTGCTTGTGGTGGGAAATCCTGGCAGCGAGCCCCTCCAGTGCCCGCTATCGCCCGCCATTGCCCGCCAATGCCCCTCTCTTCACCTATCAGCTTCCTCCAGCAAACGCGTCGTCGCGTCATCCACTGCAAGATTTCACAGCGTGTACGACATCACCACTGTCCATTGGCTCCGTGGGACCTGCAGACACTTCTGCGCTGCCGTGGTACTCAGAGGGCAAGCCCGGACCGGCGAGGCACAGTGCCACACAGGCATTGAAGCATTGGATCGAGGAAAATTATCTCCCTCACTTCATGTTGCCCCGACGTGGGGTTGGTGGGGTGATACACATCTTCCGCTCGACTTGGACGGATCATTCATTTCAATCGTCTGGGCATGTCAATGTCATGTCATACTCAAATCATGACCATCACATGCGAGGCCGAGTCGAGCTATACCTCAAGCGAGACGATCAGGAATGAGCTAAGGTAACGATACTTGGTATGATCCTCCTTGGACTGGGCGAGTTCCTCCGGCACCGTATATATTACCTCCCGCATGCTCCCCACTCCCTGAGATCTTCCTTTGACCACTTTTTTAACAAAACCGTCCTACTCCTCTCACACCCTGCACTGCTCCTCCCACAAGCCACTCGCTTTTTTTTTAACATCCTCCCCCGCCGATCCCATTCAACATGTCCGACATGAGTGCCACCGTGGCGGAGACGCCCAAGGGTTTCCACGTTGAGGGATACGAGAAGATCGAGTACGACTTTACCTTCCTCGACTACGTCTTTGACGTCAAGAAGGATGACCTCGCCAAGTGCTACGAGCGCTGGGGACGTGTCCTGGCCGTCATGGACGCCAACATCTTCGAGCAGTACGGAGAGGATCTCCAGCAGTACTGTGACCACTACAAGCTGGACCTCTCCATCCACAAGACCATGATTGGCGAAAAGGCCAAGAGCATTGATACTTTCTTGTCCATTGTCGACTCCATGACCAAGTTTGGAATTTACCGAAAGGTGCGTTGTGTTGAGAGAAGAAGGGAGGATCGAGAGGACAACAGCTGACAGACTACAACAGGAGCCTGTACTTGTCATTGGTGGTGGACTTGTGACCGATGTTGCTGGGTAAAACACTACCAATGCCAAAGAGGACCTTCAAGGCACTCTGGCCCATACATTCTGTTGGCTTCAATGCCGCTCCAAGAACATCACTAACTCGTATTTCAGATTCGCCTGCGCCGCCTACCGCAGGAACACCAACTTCATCCGTATCCCGACCACCGTCATTGGATTGATCGATGCCTCTGTCTCGATCAAGGTCGGTGTCAACTACGGCAACTACAAGAACCGTCTGGGTGCTTACCACGCTCCTATGTGAGTATGGAGGAGTGAGAGGATTCAGAAATCCCAGCTAATCAGCCTCCCCCTCCCAGCCACACCTTCCTTGACTTCACCTTCCTCCGCTCTCTCCCAACGGCCCAGATCCGAAATGGATTCGCCGAGTTGATCAAGATCTCCTCGTGCGCTCACCTGCCCACCTTTGACCTCCTCGACAAGTACTGCGAGGAGATCATCAAGACCGGATTCGGCCGCACCGACGATGCCACCGCCGAGGTCAAGGAGGCTTGTGACAAGATCAACCGTGCCGGCATTCACGAGATGTTGAAGCTCGAGACTCCCAACCTCCACGAGATCGGTCTTGACCGCGTTATCGCTTACGGACACACGTATGTTGAAAACCCATCCTCATCAGTAATACCCTACTAACATTTCATTTAGATGGTCTCCCCTCCACGAGCTCGTCCCCAAAGTCCCCCTCCGCCACGGCCACGCCATCTCCATCGACATGGCCTTCTCCGCGACCCTCGCCCACCAACGCGGCAACCTCCCGCAAGCCGACTACGAGCGCCTCCTCAAACTCTTCTCCCGCTGCGGCCTCTCCATGGACCACCCCGATTTCAACGAGGAGATCCTCGCCCAAGCCACCGCCGCCATCCTCAAGACCCGCGACGGCAAACTCCGCGCCGCGGTCCCCTCCCCTCTCGGCAGCTGCGAGTTCTTCAACGACGTCACCGAGAAGGAGATGAACGATGCGTTGAGGAAGCACAAGGAGGTGTGCAAGACTTACCCGAGGAACGGGGAGGGATTGGAGGCGTTTGTGGACGCGAGTGATACGGGATATACGAAGAACAAGGCGCCGGTGGAGAAGAAGTTGAGCAATGGACTCAAGAAGTTGAATGTGCTCAATGATGATGTGAGCAATGGTACGAATGGTTTCTCGCCGGAGAAGGCTGAGGGACTCGCCAATGGTGCGTTGAATGGAAGCACGAAGAGCATCAACGGAAACGGCACCAACGGACATGCGAATGGTAATGGCAATGGTCATGCCAATGGAGACCATGGTGATTGCTGCTAGAGTGGTTGAATAGATATAGAGAAAAGCTACAGTTTTTTTTTTTTTTTTTGAAGTTCCTCCTGCTGTGCGACCATCCTTGCAACATCTTCTACCTTATATATTGAAGCTCTCCGACCGTCTCCTGCCAGCTTCTTCAAACCGCTTCCGTCCATTTCTTCAAAGACTCGAGCCATTGCAATATTACCTGGAATTGACACGTCTATGACATCAGTATGGTGTCTAGCAGGTACATTTTCCGATCGACACAACTTTTTTTTCTCTTGCTCCCGAAGGAGAAGACAGCTCTCCACATGAGCTCCGGAAGCTTTCCACTATTTCCTTCCTGTACCGAACACTTGATTCGAGTTCCTTGCCGATCGACGGGAATGTCTGTCGGCCAGAAAGAGTTCAGCTTTGACTTCACCTGGAGGATTTGTGACTTGCCTTGCGTCTTTACTGTCAAGCTGAGTTGTCACGGTGTCATTCTGTCCGTCATGGCTGCTCGTTGACATCTGTTACCGATCTCAAGACTCTGAAGCGGCCGCATGCTCATGAAGACCATCACCATCGAGAGTCCCTGATTAAGCCCTGACCGATCTTCAAAGGATCAGAAGAGAGATGCCTTCCAAGTCCGGAGATGCCAACGGTGGGGGTCCAGAGGATACATACTTCACCTGCACTCTCGGTCAAGCGACCTTGTATAATGCAGATCTGGAGTTCAAGAATATCCCGAATTTCCTGGATGAGCTGGTAGAGAAGCATGGAGATGAGCCTGCTGTGGGATTCTGGGACGTCAATGCCAATGCTGAAGATCAGAATGGAACTTCGGATGGAGATGGATATCGAGACGCACACACCGGAAGGAAGGAATACACGATCTACACCTTCGCCGATGCCATTTCCCACTCGGACTCAGCGGCGAGGTATATCAACCAGCTCTGTGGGACATCAGATGCAAGACCGGCCGCTATGCTCGTCCGTAGCGTTCCGGACTTCCTCTTCTGCTTCCTCGGACTCATTCGGCTGGGACGACCGGTCTTGCTTCTCGCACCGCAGCTTTCTGGATCGGCGATCGCGACGTTGTGTCAGCAGTGCGAGGCTGAGCTGCTATATGAGGGTGGAGCATATGATGAGTTGGTTAGGAAAGCGGTGGAAGCAGCAGACCGCCTTGACGGGTATGAATTGAAGACTCATCGACTAGACTTCCAATCCGCCAGATCCAATGTTGCCACAACATCCAAGGACCTCATTCACTACTCCGCCTCACCAAACGACACAGCCTACCTCCACCACACCTCGGGCACCTCAACCGGCCTCCCCAAACCCATCCCTCAATCCCACAACGCAGGTTGCGGCGTACAACCCCGCCTCAATGGAAGCGACGCAGCGACCTTCACCACCACACCCCTCTACCACGGCGGCGTGGCCGATCTCTTCCGTGCCTGGACGAGTGCGGCGATGATGTGGCTATTCCCAGGAGACAAACTCCCCATCACAGCGAAGAACGTAAGTCGGTGTTTAGAAGTCGCCGCTTCAGCCACCCGCGAGGAAGCGAAAGTGCCGAAGGTGAAATACTTCTCCTCCGTACCGTACGTCCTCCAAGGAATGGCCGACCACCCACTCGGCCTCTCCCAACTCCAAACCATGTCCATCGTCGGCGTCGGCGGCGCAGCCCTCCCCAGCGAAGTCGGCGACGAACTAGTCAAACAAGGCGTCAACCTCATCTCCCGCTTCGGCAGCGCAGAGTGCGGGTTCCTCATGTCCTCCCACCGTCCCTTCGCCACGGACACCGAATGGCAATATCTCCGCCCTGGATCTCGGGGTTCAAAGTACCTCCGCTTCGAAGAAAGGGAAGAGGATGGATTGTGCGAACTGGTCATCCTCCCCGGCTGGCCACACATGGCGAAGACAAATCGAGAAGACGGATCCTTTGCCACATCGGATTTATTCGAACGACATGAGACCATACCCGATGCGTGGCGGTATCATTCCCGGGCGGATAGTCAGTTGACGTTGGTGACGGGGAAGAAATTCGATCCTGCGCCGCTGGAGGCGGGGATTGCTGCTTCCTCTCCTTTGATCGGGGATGTGTTGATCTTTGGTAATGGGAAGCCGTATCCGGGCGTTTTGGTTTTTAGAGCGGAGGAAGCGAAGGGTGTAGACGAGGGGGTGCTTGAGCAGGAGGTGTGGAAGGTTGTGGAGAGGTTTAATAAAGAGGGACAGAGCCATACGAGGATATCGAGGGGCATGGTTGTGTTGCTTGGAGGGGAGGAGGAGGGGTTGGAGAAGAGTAGTAAGGGGACTGTGATTCGACGGGTGGCGGAGGAGAGGTTTGAGCAGGTGATTGAGGGGGCTTATGGGAAAGGCGAAGGAGTTGGAGGAAAGGAGGTGCGCGATGAGGATGTGCTTGAGGAAGTCAGGAGTATCGTCGAGGGTGTAATGGGATCCGAAACAAAAGACGGGAAGAAGCTGACGGATACGGTGGATTTATTCACGTACGGCGCCGACTCGGTGTCGTGCATCCAGATCCGTCAGAAATTGTTCGGTCTACTTGGAAAGGGCGCTGGTCCACTACCGCCTACGATTGTCGAAGACTGCGGCTCAATCCAGATTCTGAGCCAGACGATTCTCGACATTCGACACGGCAAAGCAAGCACGAACAGCACAGGAGACGATCAGGCCAAGCTGATGCAAGACTTCGTGGAGACATACAGCACCCTCACCCTCCCCTCCCTCGCACCGACGCCCTCCTCCCACCCACCTGCAAACCCCCCCACAGGCAAAACAATCCTTCTAACCGGCTCAACCGGCTCCCTCGGCTCCCACCTCCTCTCGCAACTCCTCTCCACCCCCTCAATCTCCCACATCCACCTGCTCCTGCGCGCCAGCCACGGCACATCCCTCTCCTCCTCCCGCTCCCGCCTCCTCTCCCTCCTCGCCTCCCGCCACCTCACTCCCTCACCCAATTTCGACGAAAAGGTCACACTCCACCTCTACACCCTCACCGCACCCAATCTCGGCCTTGAGGATGAGGTATACCTGCGGTTGGCGAGGGAGGTGGATGTGATCTACGATCTCGCATGGTCGGTAAACTTCCTCCTGCCGTTACGGGGGTTCAAGGCGCATTTCCAGGCTCTGCAGTCCCTCCTCTCGCTCGCAGCGGTACACGCCCCATTCTCCGAGCATGGCCGACCCGCGAGGCTGGTCTTTTGCTCGTCCACCGCTTCTGTCGCATCCTATCCCTCTTTACCTGGCTCCCAATCCGCCCTCATCCCGGAGGAAATCATCAGCGATGTGCAAGCGAGTGGAGGAATCGGGTACTCCCGCTCGAAATGGGTCGCTGAAAATCTGCTCCAGCGAGCCGTGGAGAAATACGCTGCGTTGAAAGGGTGCGTGAGTGTCGTCCGGGTCGGGCAGATTAGCGGAGATACGAAGTATGGAGTATGGAATCAGAGTGAAGCGTACCCGTTGATGTTGGGGAGTGCGAGGGTCACGGGGTGTTTGCCGCGGTTGAAGGGGGAGAAGGTCGGGTGGACGGGGGTGGATGTCGCTGCGGGAGGGTTTGTGAACTTACTCGATGGCCGGATGGGAGATGGGGAAGGGGTGAGGGTGTTACACCTGCTGAATTCAGCGAGGCACGTCGGATGGGATGAGGTCGTGGGTTGGATCAAGGAAGAGGAAGAGGGGATTGAGAGCGTGGAGGTGGGAATTTGGTTGGAACGGTTGGAGGGGTTGATGAGGAAGTCGGAGAGGGAAGAGGAGAGGAGGCATCCGTGTTTGAAGTTGTTGGAGTTTTGGAGGGGGGCGTATGGCGGCCAGAATGAGGGACATGGAGGGGTGGAGGTAAAGGGTGGTGGAGGAGAGGGTGAAAGTGTTGTTGATGATCGCCCGCAAGCGGAGGGCTTTGATATGAGCAGTTCGATTGAGGCGATGCCCGGATTGAAGGAGGCGAAGGCGTTGGATCGGGAGTATGTGTTGAAATTGTGGGGGTGGATTAAGGGAAATATCTGATCGGGACGATGGGTGGTTGGAACGGGATGCTGGAATGGTTTTCCATATAGACCTGGTTGGAGTATGTCCCACGATCCTTGCGAGGCGAGGCGGATTTGCTGCGTTGTTTGATGTTGATCTTTAGCAAGACATCGACCGCATTTTATGCACTTTGTTCCACTCCGGGGATTTTTTTCACTCCGACCCTTCGACGAGTGGTACACAGAACCAAGAGCATGCTGCCTCTACGAAGGATGCCAGGAGCCAAGAGAGCGAGCCCGCACGTGCGGTCGGACCCCACCTGTCGCGCTAGCTGAAGTCCACCTTCCTATTTGGGTCAGCTCTATCTTCGCCTCTCGTCCTAGCACCTTGGCAGGGTGTGAAGGAGATGGCTTGGCTTGTCAAGGACCATCGTAACATCAACAATAACATCCATGTCCGACCTCGAGGCTTTGTGAAGAACGATACAAGGCTGAACGACCAGGGTTCTGTGACTTCACCTCACTGCATACTTGTTGAACCGCATTCGGTTGGTCAGAAATGCCCAGCAAACATTGGCCTCCGCCTCCGCTTCTTGCTTCCCTTTCGAAAGGTCATCGTCAACCCCCAGCCAAGACGTGCGATTCTGGTTCCACTCTCCTTCCAAGCAATACCCAAGACCATCCTACTCCGTCTTCTTCTCCTCCAATGAAAGGAGGCGTACAAGTATCCTCCGCTTCTGGTCCCCACCCGCGGCTACGGAACCATGTCTAGGATTAGAAGGTGGTATTTTTCCTGGCGTCCACCTCTTATCGCATGCGAGATGAATAATACCGAGTTGCTTCCGCATGATTGTAGGTGGCAAGAGATTCCGGCGGCTCGGGAGTGGTGCGCCGCAGCACAAGATGAGGGGGGCGATGTTTGTATAAGAATGCGGGTGAGTTGCATTCTCGTTTGCCTTTCTTGAGTATCCTCAATTCGTTTCTACATTTTCAAAGAGTGTTTCTCGGAAAAGAATTGTGTAAAAATGAAGTTCCTCTCCGTTGCAGCGGCTGTGCTGCCTTTTGCTTCGGCGGCTATGTTCACGAAGGAAGATTACGATTCTGGTGCTGTCATGCAGTTGATGATGGAGGCTAAGGAGGTAAGTCGATAACCCGCCCCAGCAGGGCAGTGCATAAGACTTGCTAATCAAGATGTCGTTCACAGTCTGCTTGGGCGGCTCATCGTGGAGCTGGCGACTACGCGAGGATCGGCAAGAAAATGAAGGGCTTTGGCAAGAAGCGTCCTCATAGCGGCAAGATTCCTTGCAGAGACGGGAAGGTCGAGGCCGTCAAGGGCGATCCTTCGCAGACTTATAAATGCAAGGATATCGTGAGTGCATATCCAATCCAGCACTCCAAGCTGCGATGAAAGCTGACTTGAACGATTTCAGGACATGTACGACTTCCAAACCCACGCCGAACTCGGCAGCAACGGAGGCGAGGGCTCCGGATCCTGGGGCTGGACGCACCGCGGCCGCGACTTCATCGCCATCGGCCAAACGGACGGCGCCTCGTTCTCCGAAGTCACCAAGGATGGAAAGCTAATCTACCTCGGTCGTCTCCCACCGAACGCCGACCCTGTCATCTGGCGGGAGATCAAGGTCAACGGTGACTACCTCATCGTTGGATCTGAAGGTGTCGGCCACGGAGTACAGATCTTCGACATGAAGAAGTTGTTGAACATTGATCCAAAGAGCCCAAAGACGTTTGCCACGACTGATGTGACTGGATTGTTCATCGATGGGCTGCCCGCTGGTCGGAGCCATAACGTCGTGGTCAACGAGGAGCTCAACTATGTCGTTGCTGTCGGCGCCGCTCCTCGGACTACTGCTTGCAAGGGCGGGTTAATATTCATCAATGTTGATGATCCGTCGAAGCCATACACAACCGGCTGCTCACCACAAGACGGCTACGTTCACGACGCTCAGTGTATCGTCTACCGTGGACCTGACAAGAAGTACAACGGCAGAGACATCTGCTACGGCTACAACGAGGTGAGAATTCCACCCGGCCTCCAAACCCACACACAACCACCCACTAACCTCCCCTCCCAGGACACCCTCACAATCTACGACGTGACCAACAAAACCGGCCCCAACGCCGGCTCCATCATCTCCCGCACCCCCTACAAAGGCGCCTCTTACTCCCATCAAGGCTGGGTCCTCGACGCCAAATGGCAAACCCACCTCCTCCTCGACGACGAGCTCGACGAAGGCTTCATCTCCCCAGCCCGCACAAACCCGGACTCCCCCTCTAAAGACGGCTTCCCAGCCACCTACATCTTCGACATCACCAACCTCGAGCGCCCGGTCAACACGGGGTACTACAAGTCGAAAGTCCGCTCGGTGGATCACAATCAATTTGTGATTGATGGACTGGCGTATCAATCGAATTACCAAGCTGGGTTGAGAGTGCTGGATGTGAGTTCGATTCCGGGCAAGCCGGATGGGAGTGAGGTTGAGGAGATTGCCTTCTTTGATGTGTATCCTGAGGATGATGAGAATGAGGGTGGGGGAGTCGCGGATTGGAGTTTTGGCACTTGGAGTCATTATTCGTTTGAGAGTGGGTGGATTGTGATCAACACTGTGAGTTTTGCTTTGCTGTGATGTCGTGGTTGAGAGACGGATTTGCTGACTTTGATTCGCAGATCGATCGTGGTGCCTTCGTCGTAAAGATGGCGAAGTTCGCAGGCCGAGGAAAGGGAAAGAAGCATGGCACTCGATTCTAGACGCTGTCGTCGTGGCGAGATGCATGAAGACCGTCAGCTCGGCAAAGTCAAACACAATTCCTTGTTGCCTGCTGCTCAAATGACAATTTACCCAGCCCAGCCCATCTCCCTCTCCCCCTCACGCATCATAATACAACTTCCACGTACTCGGAAACGGCGTCCACCCACTCCAATCCTCATTCATGTACACCCGAAACGCTCCATTCACCGTCTTACTCTTCAACTCTCCCGCCGGCCCATTCGCCCTTCTCAGATTCTTCAACCTCGCAAAAGCTCTCAACTGCACAGCCATAGCGCCCATAACAACATCCCGACCCAAACATTGATGCTCTCCCCCACCGTGATGAATATACAATTTATCGTCACGATCCAGTCTGATCTGCTCGGGGTTGGGGAAGACAGCGGGTTCCACGCCGGCAGTGTGGAAGTCGGCGAAGATGGAGCTGCCGGCCGGTGGGTGGAGGGTCTTGTCGCCGTCGCGGATTGTGGTGTTGGAGCTGGCTACGTAGCGGAGGGCTCCTGCGGCAGCGGGGGAGAGGCGGAAGCCTTCGAGGGCGTATTTGCGGAGCTTTTCGAGGCACTCGGCCGAGTCGGAGGATGCTAGGGTTTGGATTGCGGCCCAGTGGACTTTTTGCTCGGGAGAGAGGTAGAAGTCGAGCAGGCGGGCGATCTGGTAACATTCATTAGTGAAAGAACATACAGTGGTATACAAGAATACGACTTACGCCTTGACTTTGAATCGGAGCAGCAGCCGCAGCAGTGGGGACAATAGTCCAGATGACCTCGTCCAGCGACATGCCGGCATCGAATAGACGCTGCACGAGCTTCGTGCCATAGTCAGGCAGCGCCACATCACCTTTATCCCGCTTCATGAAGATGGACTCCAGGAACGATAAATTGCCGTTCGAAACTTCAGTGCAAGAAGAGGAGACAGCGGTCGCCAGCTTTGCAGTCGCAATCTTCGCGGCAGCTTTGATCGAAAGCGTCTTCGCGGTATCAATGTCGAGGAAAGTGTACTGAAACACCGTCGCCATGGCTTCGTAAAGTTCTGTAGCGGTTAACGTACCACCCGAGTCATCCAGCGGGATGCGGAAGATGTGCGCCGTGACAATTGCGTGAGATGGGATAGCGACGTCCCGCACGAGGTCGATCTGGTAGCGATCACGCAGTTTGATGCTTTTGGTCTTGATCAGGCCATCCGTGACAGTGCCATAGAAGTCGCGGATCTGAGCCAGACCATTCGGCACATCGTACAAGGCATGGTGACATGTCTTCTTCTGCTCCGTGTTCCACGTCTTGTCGCCACTGAGCATCCAGTCGTGCTTGATGAGCTCGTACACGTGCGGACCGGCGGTGACTTTGAAGTCTGCAGTGTTCTCCAGCACGTCAGTGACGCCTTGCCAAGTAGTGACTGGGACTGGTGGCGGGATAAAACGTGGGGCGTCGTAAGTGTAGTCGTTTTCGATGCCTCTGGCTTGGAAGATTGCTCGGTTCTCTGGCGGTATGGTGAGGGGAAACAGAGCGTAGACCGAGTTGCTGCGGTACCAACCCGGATAGGCGCGGATGAGCAGCTTGTTGATTGTGGTGCCAAAGCCGACGTTGGGGTCAGATGCGATCTCCGCGAATCCGAAGGAGGTGAGGTTCGCTGGGCTGTTGTCGATTGTGTGGTATCTGGGTGGTGTCAGTCGAGATCAAGTTCCCATGCTAGACTCGAACATACCTGTCACCACGAACCAAAGCGACTGCGTCCGAAAGGATCGCCTTCGCCATTGTCAAGCCAGCACACAGGCCAGAACCGGGCACCATCGGAGGCTTTGTGTCTTCGCACACAAGACCTGGGTACAGTTCCACATTGTCGGGATGCTCATACAGCGCCTGCAACGATGCCGCGATGTCTGGATCTGGATTGATATCCAGGAAAGTCTCGTGTGGTTTGAGTTTGAAGAATTTACGAGTCTGCTATTCCTCAGTGCATGAACCCGAGGCAGGAGAGGGAACGAGGACTTACTTCGTTCAGGCTCGCCGCTCCCCAGTTGCGACCTTGATTGATGCCCAGGATCTCAATGGCCCGCAAAGCTACAGGCACATTACGGGCCCCGAAAGCGCCTGCGACGTCCTCGGTCGTACGGGCCAGGATATCTACCAGAGCACCGTCGTCGAAACCGCCAGTAGAGTTGCGTTGAAGCCCGCCAAAGGTCCACTTCCCAGGGTCGGCATCAAGGCTGTGGCCCCACGCCTTGAAGCCCTCGACGAGCTCAGCTTGAGTGATGGTCGCGGGATCTTTGCCGGGAAAGATCTTCGCGAAGAAGTCGTTCACCCACTGCTCGTTGGCGTTTGAGACGGTCGCGTGCCATCTGCATGAAGATATCTCGTCAGTAGAAAACGATGGGATGCCCAATGCGAGAGAGTACTGACCTGTATATCAAGTTGAATTCCATACTCACTTGGTTGCCAATACCTCTTGGGATCCCGTCAGCGTCAAATGGGTTGAATTCGTCCGTACGAGGATCAAGGGTCCACGCAGTGTCTGTCCTGTTCAAATTAAGAATGACTCGAACGTAGTCACGAAGGATGATGTTGACGTAAAGGCCGCAAGTGATTAGCCGTCCAGTCTGGAAGAGGTCGTTATCTCTCTTCTTCGTCACTGCCTCCTCACTCAGTCCTCTGGCGGCAGCATAGTCCGTCATACCGTTGAAACGACCATTCTCGTTAATCTCTGCCAATTGCTCGACAACGTAGTTGTGGAAGCGACCAAAAGATACCAAGAGGGCGCCAACGCCTGGAGGCTGACCAAGGATACGAGGTTCGGCGAAAGTATCCGGCTTGAGTTTACCGTCCTTGAAGGTGCGGACCTTATTCTGCATGTCTTGGTTGTGGCCATACAGTGGACCCAGGTCGAGATAGGACGAAGATGCAACTTTGTTCGAATCCAAATCATCCGTACGCATAACGTCATGAATTATGATCGTTGCCAATGATATGGCAATACTGGAGAACTGGGTAGGATGCTCCTTCGCGAGACCTTTGCGTGCGAACAGTGCATCGAAGATGTCTCCAGGATCCGGAAGAGCTGCTGGAGGTGATCTTTCTGGAACGACGCTGCGGGCATAGTACGAGCCGGATTTACCCAGGTCCGGGTAGAGAATGTTGTTGTGGGAGCCGTCGGCCGTTCGATATCGCCATTGATCTCCAAGGTATGAGAGCGGGGGATGTTTCAGGTTGTCCCACAGGTTTGCCAGCATGATGTTGGTGAGCAAAGCGCCGGTGGGCGAGTCCTTCGGGTAGGAGGCGGCCCATTTTATCAGATTCTCGAGTAAATATCTGGGACACGTTAGACCGCATGTTACGAGAATGGTCGACAGCTTGTCTTACTTTCGATCATCGGTGACGCCTTCGGTCAGGAGGGCGCTCACGAAGGACTTGACGACAGTGGCATCTTCAGGCAGTCTTTCCAACTGACTCTTGATGTCCTTGATGTAATTATGGACAGTCTGCTTGACCGTGGGGACATCATCAGAATGTCCGTTTGTGAACGACATGGTGGCCAAGTCGAGAATCGGGGAAGAGATTAGAAGCAGAGCAGGGTTGAAACAGCGGGCGATGAGGATGCTATTAAAGCTCAAGGAGTACCTACCTTGCGATAGCTTCAATGCGCTCATCCACTCCACTACACGTTAGCGACGTGTAGCTTGGTCGTCAGCTTTGCGTATTGTCAGCCGCCGTAAGCAGCCGCCGGGGCTGAAGCCAGCTGAATGACGGAACTGTAGATGCTCGGCCAGGAAGCTCTGGAAGTCAAGGATGAGGCCTGTGATACACCATGTGCTTCCTCGCAAAAGTCGTCCAGGGCATTCTCTAGTCGGCTCGCGAACATGGATCGAGTGCGGTGCGACAAAGGATTTTCCTCGCTTCTGGGCCGCCAGTCCATAGAGTGCCAGGTCTTTCGCAGGGAGCATCACCTGTCCGTCGTCTGAGCATGGTCAAGGATGAGGTCAATAGTAAGCTGAGGTAATGGGACAGAGACCATTGGCCAAATGGAGCGCACATGTCAAAAGCATTCCAGCTCCTCAAAGCGCCGGTGACATCTGCGGAGACCCGGCATCTCGAGGTGGGAATTGGAGGCGGAGAAGACGCCGACCTCGTATTGTAGTCGAGCCTGTGAAGGCGCAGTCGGTGAGCAAGCCAAGGATCAGCGTGAAAGGCCAGGAATGAGTGGGCTGAAGTCCTGGATCCTGGACCGACCGACAGCTGTGTCTGACGACAGTCCTATCGTGCAAGCAAATTCGCTTGCCAAAGCTCAGTCCAGAAGCCTAAGTATTGTCAATGCATGACGAGACCTTCTGAAGGGAACTTCCAAGTGATGGAGGGCGTGATGTGTTAGCGGAGTTGTAGATGGTGGTGCAGAGGGACTCACTAGCTACGGAAGGCTAAAGGTGTTGCTCGGTTGCTCGATTAAAGACTCGTTATGGCCGTTTATCCAAAACAGCCTGCTGGAGCTACCATCATCACACAATGTTGAATGTATCTTGTCCTCCAACTGCCGACGATCAAAGATCTGCTCATCATGCAGAAGCCGATAAGAATTGACGAAGAATCGGATCCCATGGCACATAAGTATGGGCTCCGAAGGAGTGCATGTGTATTAGAAGCTGTATATATGATAGCTACCGGACCTGCCCTGTCCCCGAGTCCTGAAAGTGATAGCTGCGGCCATGATTTTTGCCTGGGCTGGTCCAAGCTGTGAAATTTACGTATCGAAAAGAAGGTTCTGTGTCGGTGATATGTGTCGTTGACTGCGCTGTGTGTACGCGAGGTTGAGGCATTCGACCATGGTCTAGTTGTTGGACTTGACCTCCTCGCAGGCGACGCCAGCACCGAGCTGTATTGTACGTTAGAAAGGTCGTCGTGTTACAATCCGGACTGAGACAACTTACAGCAGGCAAGACGCAGCACTGGGCGGTGGCGCCAGACTGACCGCAGTACTTGACAAAGTCCTCCCTCGATTCGATGTCGCGAGTGGCTGCGATGCGTATCAGTGATGGTGCCCCAAGGAGTGCATGGCTGAAGCAGAAACTCACGGGCATTGCACGGAAGGGAAGCAACTCCGAGCGCGTTGACGGCGCAGCACTGTGGGCTGCTCTGGAGGGGCGCAGAGCACATGAATTTGCCTCCGTTGGAGCCACCGTTGTTGCCTCCGTTGTTGCCTCCGTTGGAACCGCCGTTGGAACCGCCGCTACCTCCATGGCCACCGACCATGCCACCGACCATGCCACCGACCCCACCGTAGCTGGGAGGGCCGCCAGGAGCGGCAGCCGCGAGGGCAGCGAGGGCGAGGATGATGAACTGCATGTTGATGGTTGTTGGTTGTTGGTTGTTTGTGGTTGGAAGTGGAGAGTGTTGCGAAAGAGTGTTTGAGCGAGTGTTGGAAAGGAACTGTTTGTTGCTGTTGGAGAAGAGGCTGTTGGAGCTGATGATTTTACAATTCTGTGAGCAGAGGAGGACATCTTTATACCGATTCCTCGACAATCTTTGAGCGCCTTGGTTTGATTCTCCTGAGTACATTCACCGCAGCAGAGTCATGCCATTGCAAGACGCCTTGCTCCTGAATTCCCCTCTCGACACCACGATCGTGGTAGGTGCGCATGGTCGATCCTGAATGAAAGCCGCACGAGGTCAACGCATCGCGGATTAAGATTGTGTTCGTTTGTTCGAAACCAGCATCTTGCTTGTGCATGGAAAACACGACTCATGGGATCGAGCCCATCGATGCGCTGTGAATGATTCCTCGAAGCATGGGTCAAACGTATCCGAACGCTAGGCCAATGGTGAGACAGGGATCCATCTGCAGCATTAATGCGGTTCCAGAATCCAGGTAATGGGACACACGTCAGCGCTGGGAACCAGTACACGAAGACCGATGCATTAGATCTGTCATAGTTGTGCAGTGCTCGATGACATTGAGGGGCGGTGAACGCAGTTTCTTCTTGATGCACGAGCTGCATTGTCCGATATACGCTGGCTTCACTCGGGAGAGGAGGTCTAGTACCGGAGTCAGTACGCTGGTATCGCTAAGGAAATCTGAGTTCCGCCATCAGCGCTCGTTGTTCAACCATGATAGCATAAGGGACAAAGTAGTGATTTCATTCCAAACCTCACGCCAATATCTTGGGCGTGTTTGACCATTGGGATAATCCAAGAATAGCCAGCCCACTATGAGCTCTGATTCGGGTAAATGCGATGGCCTAGATCCTTGGTCCATAGAACGCCGTGCCTATAGCAAGCCTCCTATCGGCAGATTCGCGCCGGCATCCACCTGCAACTGCGAAATGATTGTCTTCAGCAGGGCTTGTAATGGCGCGGCGGCCGGCGACAGGAAACGGTGCAGCCGCAGATCCTCCGCTTTGGACACCCGCCATGACACGACCTGCTGATTCCTCAGGCTTGAGCAGTATTCGCAAAAGGCGCAGTCGATCTGCGGCCAGCGCACGTTTCCGCATTGCCGGCGATCTGCATGGAGCCTTCGGAGGATCAATGAATCCCGTTTCATCGGCGTCGCCTACGTCCAGGCGAAATGTTTGCGTTTCGGAATCCGCGAGATGATGCTCATTTCGCCGCTGAATACGAAGGCTGACTCGTGCGTGGCGCTGTAAGAAACAGCTATATGTGCGCGACTCGAGGAAGTTGGAGTGGTGAAACGAGAAACAGGAAACTTATGGCGAAAAGAAGTACCGATGCCGGCCCGTGCTGATCGGTTAGTAAGCCGCGACTCCCGTCCCGTCCTTCCAAGTTTCTCTTGTACCTTGTGTGTTGTCTACTTCTGCTCAAGGCACTGGACCTCATGTCTGCGTTGTCACCGCTATCGTCACCATGCTGGATCTCAAGTACTGCAAACCTGGAATCTCGTCTCTGTCCCTGTCCCGAGTCGTGTGTCTTGATCGCAACGCCCATGCATTGAGGATCATCATCAACCTGACGGTGGCAGCTATATGGCCACTCTCAGCATCGCAATCTAGGGCACTTATCCGGATTCCGACCATTGCTCCTGCTACGGACGTGAAACGAGATCATGTCAATGACGTTCGCCCAGGCCGACTCAGAGGTCCCAGGTTGACACCCGAGGGGTTCAAGGTTCACACGTCGGTTCCTCTCGCTTGATGAAGCACGAATAATTACACGAACTGCACTCTGTTCCCTGACCGCCTTCTGATTCTATGCAGTCATGCAGCCGTCACGCCAGGGCAGAACCTTGGAAGCCACATTTCTTCATCTACAGTTGCAAGTTTGCTCGACTCATGCCGAACCACGCATAACCCGGCAATGTACCTGCATCCACTTACTCGCAACTTAGGGCTCCCTTGCATGCATGGCCCCCACCCACACCACTCGACGGGACTTCGCTACACGTGCGTTGTGTGACTCCTACTGCTCCACTGGCAATCTCTCTGCTTTCTTCTTCCTCATCTTTCAAATTCACAGTGCTCGCGCGGACTACGCTATGCGTGCATTGTTTGACCCTATACTAGACTGGCAATTCCTTCACTTCCGATTGGTCCTCTCAATCTCATTCTGAGACTCATAGCACTCAAATGGACTCCGCTATGCGTGCGTTGTTTGATCCTTCTGCTAGAGCAGCAGGTTCGCTGCTTCCTTCCGATCATCTCCCATCTCATCTTTCAGACTCCAAGCGTCCAGCCGGAGTGCACTATACGTGCGTCATCCGATCTCCTCGCTTCACTAGCAATGCCTCCGCTTCCTTTTGGTCCTTCCCATCTCAACTTTCGAGCGTTTGCGAAACTCGGCCTGATCATACTACATGCGCTGTTCGACTCTGTTGCATCTCGGGCAGTCGCTCTGCTTCCTTTTGTCATTCGCCTTCTCACATTTCGAGAACTTGCAGCGCTCAATTGGACTGCGATATGCGTGCGCCGTTCGGTATCTATTGCTTCGCTGGCAATGTCTCTGCTTTCGCACTGTCGTTTTCCTCCTCCATCTCATACTTCAGACTATCGTACTGCTCGAAACAGTCCGATATGAAGGTCAGGAACGTGGTGTTGTAGATTCCGCTCGCCTCGAGCCAGTGACCCACCGCCCAACGCACGAACTCGGCTTGGTCCTTTGTCGATGCTGACTTGAACTGCGGCCATACTCCAGCATCCTCGGATTGCTCGTCAAACTTGCTCTTGGTCTGATCAGTGTCTCCGCCTTCTCGGCCAAGTCCGACGACTGCACGTCCAACGAACGACAATTCGAACCGTTCGCAATCTCTCTCCAGGAGCTTGACGAGGTTGACTAATTGTGCAGTCAAGCCGTTCTTCTGTTGTCGAGTGACGGCCGTCGGCTTTGCTCCGGACGCCTTATGAAGCACTAATAGCATGTTAGATTCTTCCTCCACGACCACATCGATTCACTTACGAGCGGCAACTCCGACGAGACCATCACGGCTCGGTTGGCCTCGAGAAGCAGGCGGAGCGGTCGATGCACCTGACGGACCAGCAACATGTGAAGCTGAAACAATCGTCAGTATGGTGATTGGTAGTTTGTAGACTGCGGAATTTCCGCGTCCGCGCAAGTCAACTTACATGACGCTGTGTTCTGGTTGGTTCGTGCTGCGGCTGCGGCTCTTGTCGTTCGGCTGATCGACGTTGCCGGAGTCTGTTGAGTTTGTTGATTGGGCTGCGTTGCAGCGAGTGCTTGAGTATCTGGACGCCGGTCAGCATTGTGCCTTCTTTCGATCAATCTGGGCAGTCCTGAGCAAGACTGACTCGATGATGACTCGTCCTGCGGGACCGTTGATGTAGCGGTAGAGGTTTGAGTGGATTGCCCAGAAGACGGTCTTGTCGGAGTGCTTGGTGATGGTCTTGCAGGTGGCGGCAAATCTACACACTGGTCAGCAACGTTGTTAAGGTCGACCAATCAAGACGATATGCAGGAGAGACTTACTCGGCGTTCTTGTTGGCTGAGCATTCCGGGTACCGGCAGAGGTGGCGGTAGAGTTCGGAACAGATTCCAGGCGAGAAGCGTTGCTGTTGAATCGTTGAGGAGAAGGAATGGGAGGCGGTCTCATGTTGCCCACGCCTGGAGGGGTCAGTATCCTCGTCAGAAGACCATATTCGGCTGCGCTGCGACTTACCCTGCTGCTGCTGCGTCGACGCTGGAGCTTGTCGAGAGGTAGATGACGAAGGTGGCATGGATCTAGGAGCAAGATTGGGATTTCGCTCAGCACCAATTCCTGGCTGCGGATATGGCGCAAAGGCGGCGTGTGGAGCTGAACAGAGTCAGTAATTTCGAATCTTTACGCTGGTGGCTGACTGCATGCGTACTTGCCGATCGGCACGAGGTCACCCACGTATGGTGTGTTGGACAAGAATGGAGCTGGCACCTGATAGAACCCATTGACAATTTCAAAGGTGCTTAAAGGCATAGCTTGGTAGCTGCCACAGGGGTGGTAGATGCAGACGAAGACAAAGCTGCGGTATTGAATCGGAGGGCCGTTCGGAGGATTCGATGACATCTTGTCGATGTGTGTGTTGTGAATCTGATTTGAAAGATAGTTTGAATGGGTAGAGGTAGAGGAAATGAGTGAAGAATACGGTGTGGTATACTCGTCAGCCATATGTTTGCACGTTTGCTGACTTCTTTCAGTCTTGAGCAAGTTGCTTGCCGTTCCCAGACATCGCTTGAACATTTTCGTTCCAGACGGTGAAACCAAGAATTGTTTGCAGCCCTGCTCCGACGGCAACCAGCGAGAACCATCTGGTCAAGGCTGGCTGTGCGAGCCTATGACTGCCCGCAGCAACGATGTCTTTGGGGATCACTGCATGAAGATACGAACATTGGTACGCACCGGTCGACACTACGCTAAAGACGATTCCTGGTCTTTATATGCTGGCTTCGTAAGATATTGCCTCTGTGGACATCCTTGGCTGTCGAACTATGCATGGCCTACGATATGAAATGTCGTAAAAGGAATCCTGCCTTGCGCTTGAACCTGCTCCAAACGGCAAGATCACCGTCCAAGCGTCTGTTCCATACAGTACCTGCCATTCACAGCACTTCGTCCAGATCTCCCAGTTCCCCCATCCCCATCTGTCCATTAGCCGTCTCCTGTTCTTCATCCAGTAGCTTTGCCGCCAACTCCGAGTCCATCTCATGTCTCAACACCTCATACTGCTCCAAACAGTTCCACACAAAGGTCATGAAAGTAGTACTCTCCACTTCACTCTCGGCGTTCCAACGACCAATAGCCCAAGCCACGAAAATCGCCTGCTCCTCACCAGACCTCAACCTGAAAGGCTGGAACATGTTACCATCCAAGCAATCTCGCTCGAATATCTGTAACATCTCGTCTGACTCTCCAACGTGGCTGAGATCGCATTTTATGCTGTCAAAAAGTTCGCTCAACTCGAAGAGTCCCTTGGAATTCCGTGCGTTGTTGATGATGTCTGCGGACGATGGCTTCACCACGACGCCCGTGCGGACGGTGCTCGACGCGGGAACTTCTTCGCCATCCCTATGCAGCACTAAGATTATGTTAGATTGCAATGAAAGGGGAGCGTAGAGATTGACTTACGATGGGTGATGCGGATGGGCCCTTCATTCTGCGGCGCAGCCATGGCGGTCTCTCGAATGTTCGGGCCCAGAACTGGACTTTTCTGCTGAGAATCTGTACAACCGGTCAGTACAACACTCAATAGTTGGTATCATAGATGTGTCAGGACTCACTGGATGCTGCGGAAGTGTTCAATTGCCTAGTCTTGTGTGGTTGAGGCTTCGGCGGAGGTGGCATGGCTAAAATTCAGTCAGTAATAGGCCGGCAGTCATGCCTGCCTACCAAGACCCACTGTTCTGCATCGTCGAGCCCTGCTCTTCTTCATCGGATAGTGTCAAGTCCACGAAACTGTGGGCTTGCTTAGCAGAAGCACTTGCTGTTTGCGAAGGTGGGACAGTCGCCGGCTCTGCAGCGATGTTAGCAATACGTGTCTCGCAAGCAATGTCATCGATGCGAGTACCTCTTCGTGCTCCCGGCGTTGCATAGATAGCATTGTAGGAGTCTTCATCGCCGACCATATACAGTCCCGACTCCGTGCGAGGGAAGTCGGTCAGAGGTCTCTCTATGTAGCAACCATGTCTCGCGCTGTATGAGTGAACGACAGTCGGATAAGGATCGAGCGCAGGTCCGACGACTGGAAAATTCGCTTGAGTGACTGAGGTCTCGACGCCCGATACCGGACGTTTCGGCCAACCAAGGCTCTTGGGAGGATTTTGCTGGTGTTGCACATATGGCACTCCAATGTACACATCGTCAGCGGACTGTGTAGTAGACAAGTTACTCGGACGGGACCAGGGTGGACCGTTCCAGTACTGGGAAGTGAGCTGCGGATGAAGACCAGTTGCCGATTGTGCATCTGGAGCAGCTGTGATGAGGATCAGTGACCGTTTCGTGACCACATCACATTGCTTAGCACTTACAAGGTTCAGCGGCAGGCACGAAAGGTGTCGCTAGAGCGTTGTGTCGATGCACAGCTGGCGAAGACTGTGGTGCGGCTGTAAAGAGGTCAATTTCGATCACATTCTCGTACACCTCTTCATAGAAATCTCACCATTGGATGCAGTACTATTTCCGGTGCTCGAGCTGGTAGCACAGGTACTTGAACTGGCAGATGCGGCTGTTTGGATATATTTTAGCATGCTTCGATCATTGCTTGATAGTATCACGATTACCTTCACTCTGCGGTCTTGCCGAATTTGGCAACGTCGTCCTGCCTCTTGTTCGACTGTTGATATTGATCTCCCGTCACTTCTTGTGTGCATTCATCCATCTGTCGAAGTCAAGGCCCTGACGGGTACACAAAGCCTTCGCCTTCACCTTGATTCCGTTGATAACGCAGTTGTATGAGTTGAGAATCGAATGCCCTTGCTCGACTCGACGATCTGCGACCTCGCGATAAGTGTACCATTCCGCAACGAGCAAGCATTGTTCAATCTTGAAAGGAATCGTTGTGTTCTCAAAGAGGGTTTTGGCTTCTTCCCATGATGGACCGCTGTCGTAGCTGAGCTCCATGAGAGTTGACGAATGACGTTCCTGAACGAAGTTGTGTCAGGACCGGGGGCATGAGAGGGACGATCTTCTTTTTTATACCCTCGTGGACGCTCGCTTCGAAGCATCAAACAATTTCCAGCTTCGTGGGACAATGCACCAGTATTCTTTGCATGACTTTGTCTAGGCTGCGCAAAGCGATACCGTTTGCTGCGACCAGAAAAACGCAATTGTCATCCTGCTTCTGAATACTTCAGCAAACATGATGGAGCGAAAGCCACGACTTGAAGGACAATGCCGCTGAAGTCCCACGCCGCAAGCACAAGCATGCAGGCAGCCGAATTGCGATCATGATCGTGGAAGTTGTCGAGGTGGTCGGAAGTATCGCAAGATCATACAAATGCCTTTCGCCTTCCGAACAATCTATGCAGTCCCCATCTCTTCTTGCCCAACTGTTCTTTCTCGAAATCTCCACCATCTCCTGCCGCGAGCGGCCATCCTTTCTCCACGGCCTCTTCGTTCAACCTCTCCATTTCCTCAAAGTCCCACGGCTCGACCCACTTATGCAGCGGGATCTCACCAAGTTTCGTGTTGCCGGAATCGAGCGAGTTGAAAGTCGATATCGAGGGACGAAGGTGAGGTTGGTGGTGAAAAGGCGACGAGCGAGGGTCCGAGGCGAAAGTAGGTCTCGGATGAATCGGCTGCGCAAGCGAAAGAGGTGGGTTGAAGTCCGTGGGCTTGACAATCCCTTCAGAGGACTTCGTCGGACGAAACATGTTATGCGGCGGTCGGTCTGGCAGTTTCCTCAGCGTTGGGTCTTTCAGGTCCTCTTCCCCGAGTCCAGGCAAGACTACGGATGGTTTTGCTTTCGATCCGCTCTGCTTCGGGACTGCACTTCCCAACGACGATGAAACTGTTCTCCGTCCCTTCTTCTCTCCAGGTTTGACCATAGCAATCTGCGAAGCCTGGTCCGAGTTCGCAATGACCACTCTTGCAAGCATCGGACCTTCGACTCTCCTTGCTTGAGCTTTCTCGCCAGACTGCTTCAAAGCTTTGCCTCCTCCTTTGACCTCCGCCCTCGAGCGTTTCGTCACCAGCCGGCGAAACAGACTTCGCAGCACGGTACACGTCTCTCGTCTAGCCTCCTCCGCCAGATCTGCAAGACTTGCGTAGTCGACCGCTCTACTCCCAACCTTCGTCTTCTGTCTCTGGTTGTTGCTGGTAGTGAAAGCGTCGAGCACCCCGACAAGCCCAGCATCCAGCTTCAACAACACGCCCGCGAGACGACTCTGCGCTGCAGCATCTCCCACCGCAAATTCCTGGCCGAGGTGTTGCAGACTGAGAGTATATTCCTGCGTTATGGAAGCTGGAGCACAATGTAGCGTCTGAGCTAGACACTTTTTTCGCGCAAGACTGGGCGCTAGCTCGCCCACGGTTCGAAGACGGCCGTCTCCCTTGACTGCTCGACTGGACTCTGTTGAAGATGGAAATGACGTGGGAGAAAGTTTCGAGTATACTGCCGATCGTGCGTGAGACTGACGCTTGTGCAGATCGTTTGGACGTCGGCATGGCTCGATACGATGCGAACGGTCAAGGCCAGCAGCAGCTCGTGGCGAAGTTCGACCTCGGTGGAAGCGCGAGAAGAGCGAATCGACCGTGGTCTGAAGAGGACAGACGAAGAGAAGGTCACACAATCTGCACCAACCCGTGTCGTGCCTCCACAAATCCTGTCCTGACTCTGTACTGCAGACGCCAACATTGAAAGTGCCGTGCCGTCTGCACACACCCTCCACAAACACCTGCCGAAGTCCTGTCAGTATCAGCGTTCCCGTCTATCTGCAAACCGCTTGACTCGAGTCAGAGACGTGCATGCATACACATATCGCATGAATTGCATGTTCTGACAGCTCTCGGCAACGGCATGTAGTGGCATTTCCAGACGGCTCGTTGACAGGCGCCACCGATTCTCCAGGCTCCAGCCGACTCAGCAGACAGAGACGCTCACTGCAAGCGAGCTGCTTCGCTGCTGGATGCAATGCAGGTGTATCACCAATGTAAGTGTCCCTCAGCGCCGTGTTAGCGAGGATGGAACACCACATCTCCAATCTCACCCATCACCATCTCGGATGCAACTCCGAACATGCAAGTCCTCCAATGTATCCTACGAATCAGCATTCGCGAGTCGGTGTTCAATCTGTGTTCCTGCAGGTTCGTCTGTGCTCAAGCTCTCAGCTTCCCAATCGCTCGTTCAGTCTGCCGAACGGAGAGCCGAACCAGAGAACTGACACCTCACAACCACTCCCAAAGACGGCAGAAACCAAGATCTGTGAGACAGTCGAGCGGAAGAAACTGATTGTGCCCTATTAAACTTCCATTAGGCGAACAATTGCTCTCCCTCCTGTCCGGAACAGGCCTGCTCTGTGCCCATGCATTACCTCTATCCCACTCGAGTCCCTCCATGTATCCTTCCATGCTGGTCCCAAATTCTCATCGATGCCCATCTTCTCGCCAAAGGCAAAAAGCCAGCCGACCCTCTAGCCGGCCTGTGAACCAACGTGTCTTCGCTGTAGACCGCCAAGTATGCTTCTCTCTTGAGATTGCCCTCTTCCTGTAGCAAGTATGCAATAGCCAAGTATGCAATAGCTCCTGTTCTTCTGGCCCATGAGATGGTTCGAAAGACAAGACACCGCCGGTACCCTGTAGTCCTGCAAGTTGCCCGATTCCTCGCATCTGGCAGCCAACACTCTTCCATTCCCACGCATCTCTTGCGCGCACGCGACAAGTCTCTGTTCAGACCAAATGCTCGCAATGCTTCTCCCAGACTTGAGACAAGCTCATCCAGGTAAGTCGATCCAATGCAAAGCATCATTGTCCGCCTCACCGAGTAATAACCAAACCGAACCCATCCACCCAGCCCCCACAACTGCCAAACACACCCGCGATCGAGTACCCTCTAGGTGGAACAAGCCAATACCCCGACCCACCAGTCGCGTTCCCAAAGATGTCACTCCTCCTCCCAGTGCTCGTCAAAATCTGCACCGCATCGATCCACGCTCCTGCCCGCACATAGAAGCCCATCAACATTTCTCCCTTTCGCGTATCCAGCGCGAATTCGGATCCGCCGGGCTTGCCGCCTCGATTACCGAAGAGCTCGGATGTGCCGTCTTCGTAGATGAACTCCATGCCGTCGAGGCAGGAGCCGTGATACACCCGGATGGAAAGGAGGAGTCTGAGTTTGCGGTCGAGTGATTTCTTCTCGCAAGGTCCGAGGATGTGCTGAATGGGGCGCGAGTTATTCATCGATGAGTGTCCCAGTTTGGAAGACTTGAATCCTGGTCGGCCATCGGGAAGCTTGAGACGATTCTCGGACGAGAGCAGGGCGGAAAAGTCCTTGACTTCGTATTCAGTTCCAGCGCAGGTGAAGATCTTCACGCCAAGCTTCTTCTTGCGCTTTTCAGCAGGCAGATGCTCCTTCAACATGGCTTCGGTCATGGTGATCTGCCGGGGAGTCGTCGTCGGGCTAGCAGCCGGCTCCAAGTATTCGATCCAGTGGCGGCAAAGCTCGTCGCCTTCCGTGAAAATCTCAATCCATGCAACACCCGTGGCGGAGGTGATGAGGACTTGGTTGTTCTCGACGCTCCAGACCTGAATGGAGGTATCGCCTATGATGGACGGATCGCCGGGGAGGTGAAAGCATGGGTGGAAGCGGAAACGGAGAGCGTCGAGACGGTGCCAGGCGCACTCGTCCTTTGGTAGACACAAGCGCTGGCCTTGCTGCTTTGTGCGAGTTGAGTATGGTTCTCGCGTGGTGAAAGTGCGATTGAGTGTGACATAGTCGCGGAGCATGACACCTGTCTCTTGGTGGGGAGAGCCAAAGAGATGACCGGTCTCGTGCATGTGGGCACCAATACCAATGTTGGCCGCTTCCCAATTGCTGCCAGATTCATTGCAGTCATTGGCGACGTAGTCCGTGTCGGTCCGGGTGCAGTCGGTGAAGGCCGGAACCACTTCCTCGATATGCGCAGGGTAAGACTGCAGGCAATGGGATCCAAAGATGGCCAATCTGACTTCTGACGTGCCACCGCCGAGAGCTGCATGTCCGCGGATCAAATTGGCCTGCTTGTCCCACTTTGAATCGAGGAACATACAGGTAACGTATTGCGGCTGTCCTGCACGCGCGGCAAAGTATCCCTTCACCGCATCCATGGCCATTCCAAACAGGTCGCCCTTCTTGCTTCCTCCACCCTGTTGTGCCACATCCAAATCTTGAACCTCAGCCACCGTCTGTTGCAGGCGGATGATGTGAATCTTTGCCTCGTTCCGCATCTGACCCGTCTCTTGGTCTTTCCACGTCAATGTCCCTGGCTGCCATTCCTCCTCATACCGATAGCACCTCCTACCAAACCCATTTCGGTTCATTTGCTCCGCTGTGAAAGCTTGCCATAGATATGCCGCCATTCTGAACTTCTTCACTGCAGTCGCCAGTCCATTTCCCTCCGTCCTGACTCTTTCGGGGACCGCATCGTACGTTTCTGGTGAGTCCTTCGCGACGAGTATGCATAGTTGGAGCGGCGGTGCAGATATCAGAGGCAGAAAGTTGATGTTGATCCACGAGGAGTGCGCTGGGATTGATGTATTGGGAGAGTGTACTTTCGGCGAGGTGAAGTCGAGGCGTATTCGGTTCGGCCCTGGTTGTAAGTAGACCAACGCTTTGAAGTGCGAGTCGTTGACAGGCCATTGTGTAGGAGGAAAGTTGTCCTGATGGTGACAGACGGTGATCTGGCCATCGACAGGGTTCGCAGGGTCAGCACATTGGCCGAAGATCAGCAGGACTTTTTGATGCACCTATACCATGTTAGCGTTGACCATGTTGAACTTGGACAAAACACCAAAACACCCACCCATGAACCATCCGATATGGACAACACCCTCGGTGCAAGAGGAGATGTAGCAGGTGCCTGGCGATCTCCATTCTGTGCGGGCATACCCTGTAAACGAGTCAGCCGTGTTCCACGTGGTCTGAGAACCTGTTCGACCGCACGTTTATGCTGTAACGACTGCTGGAGGCGCCGCTCATTCCAGGCCTCGGCGGAACTGGCGGACCACCTTTGACGCTGCCATTGAGGGATGCCAGGTTGTTGTGTGATTGCGAGCGCTGAGAGGAGAGAGATGTGGTGGTCGGCGGCGAAGGCTTCAGGCTGAGGTTGGAGGAGGATTGAGCAGAGGAGCCGGGCTGTTGGTCCATAACGCTGCCATTTTCCGAGTTGCTGCTTGAGCCATTTTCAGTCTTGAACGAAGCCTTGGACCTGCGACGGAGACTGAGGTCTTTGAGGAAGGACGGCATGACGGCGGTGGATCGGAGCGGGAGATCGGCTGGCGGAGGATGCTGTGATGTGCGTCGCGGTGTTGATGGTGATGTTATTGGGGTGGTAAGGCGGCGGCGGCGGCACAGTCGCAATGACCGTCGCCGGTGATGGTGAATGAGGAGTAGCGATGAAGGAGGATTGGACAGGTCAGGCGCAAGCTGCAGTCCAGTTTTCGCTTTCCTCTCAACTGCCTTGGTCGAGCTGCGACGATGTCTCAAATGTCAAGCTGAGAATTGAGTTTCGGTTGGCGTCACTGGTCTCCACCTTCACGAGATAATAGTACCGTAGTCGTTGAATCCGAAAGAAGACCTCAGCTCTCGAAGATATTGGATGTTACTCAATCGTGCAAATGCCCAAGGGAGAATTGAAACGACGACCGGCCGTATCGCGGCCAAGCAAATCACGGACTGCAGGGATTGGAATACTGACGATGATGATGATGATGCCGCCGCCGCTTGATTGTTGAGAGATGCGAGCCACCACTACGGAATTCGCTAGGCGTGTAAAGTTCGGAGGATGTCCAAGTTTCATGTCGCTGTGGCTGGAGCCGTGGCGGCCAAGAGAACGATTGTAGGGATGAGGATATTTCTGTGAAGGCGAAGCCGTATCGGTGTGCATCCGAACATTGCCGCAAGCAGGGAGTCGCAGGAGTCAAGTTGTGTGCGGTCGAGTCGAAGAAAAGTCCAACCACATCGACGACCTCACTTCGTCCAATACTAATAAGGTAAGGTACGATTATGCTTCGTTCGACAGCACACAAGCTTGGGATTGCCCCATCTGCCATCGTGCAGGCTTGTGTGATGCCATCTCAAACACGGCGTCACGCAGTTCTCCGGCCAAATGTTCGTGACTCAGCCATCGTGTGTAGGTGTACGTTGCCCTTATTGCGTTTACAGGAACGGCTTTGGGTCTTACGAATGCTTGGACTTGCTGAGATCCAGTCTCTACAGCAAAGTCGTTCTCGCATCACACGACACACGCAAGAGAAGGCAGGGCGATCGGCAGCTACGGTTTTGCCAAAAGATGCACCGCTCGGGCGCCTATACCAGCTGCAATATCGAGACAATAGTAGCAATTCAGACGCAAATCGCCATAACGAGGAATGAATCGAGCAAAACTCACCGGGTCCTACCGGAGCCATCCCCGTCCTAAGTTTGCTGGCGGAAGCAAGGAAGGTCGCTGCGAATTCATTCATACCTTGTATTGATGAGCGCTTTCCCGCCCACTCTTCCACAAGTGAGGGACAGTCTATCTTCAAAGCAGAGTGCGATGAAGACGAGAAGCCGGACCGCAGACTTTATATCTTGAAAGGCAGTCCAATCTCGCATAAGTGGCTGAGATCTACGGCAAAGAAGAAGGCAGGTTGCCGTGCCTGAGGTTTTGCATGAGTAGCTGCAGGCGGGGGAGACGATTGGTTCTGTTTAAGCGCAGCCTTGATCGTTTCATGGTCGCACAGCAGTCGAGTGATGAATGTGACTGGTCGCATTGATGGGAGGCAATGCTTGTCGATATTGTATACACAGCAGATTGAAGACTCTTTCCAATTCACCTTTGTTGTCGTCTCGTTCTCTCTGTCATGATCTCGGTCTTCAATTCATCGCGGAAACAGATCAACGACTCCGCGGTTTCTCCTCCTCTCTGCAGCCTCTGCGCTAAGCAAAAGACATCGTCGATGGCGACTGCCCCATTCCTAAGGCAAACCTTAATCGAGCACCAAACCTAACGGTCGACTACTGCAACCACTGTCGCTCTTCCGAGAGAGAGATAGATCATCTCACTTTTCCTCCTCTTCCAGATCGTGCTCCAAAGTACATGCTGGAAGCAAATCATTGTGCAAACGCTGGAGCGGACATCTTCTTCACCTCCAACGACTCGTCATCACTCTCCAAACATCCCATCTTCGACATTCCTCCCGACCCGACTCAGCTGAGAACTGTGGCTTGCTCGAGATTGCTTGCTTGCCCTGCCAACCCCTCTCAGCTTGTCTCTCTCTCCACTACTTCGCCAGCACTGCAGCATACACCACCCTCGATTGAGCAAACGGAGGATTGCTACACCATGGCGGCCTCTATCACTTTCGAGCGACCGGAAGAGGTTGCAAGCAAAGTCATGAGAAGAGTTCAGGTCTCCAAGGTGAGTGGCTGGCACCATACAAGAGCATGCTGTGAGCCTCGCTAACCACACATACCTCCACCAGATGACCCGAGCATTACAAGACCGCCTCGCCCTCGCCAATGTGAAGATTCAAAACGGATGGCAGAACATGAGCTTGGACGCTATCGAGCCACAAGTGGAAGAACGTTTAAAGAGAAGGAAGAGACCGGCCTCGAGCAATGATACCATATCCGACTCTGCATCTACCACATCCAGTCGATTGCAGTCCTCGCCTCTCACCGAGCCTCTATTCTCCGACGACTACCCACCACGCTCCGGCGGCAGCTATCGCCCGAAACGCATTCGCACGGCGATGAACCCACCGCCAATCCTCGCACCTCCGAGCATACCCATCACCACTGCTCAGACCGGCAGACGAACACGAACCGCTGCTAGTAGACAACCTACCTGGAAGAAGGCTTCCGGTCTTGCAGAGTCTTCCCCTATCAAGCACACCAAGCACGCCCGCCTTCCTTCCCACAATGTCTCCCACCTCTCCTTTACCGAAGAGGACGAACCGCCCTCCCCAGAATTCAGCGAGGACGACGATACCGATCTACCTCTTACATCGTTTGCGGCGAACAACAACAAGACCTCCCGTACTACAAATGCCACCTCTCCACCTCACACTCCTCCTCCCGACCGCCACGTCCGTCACATCAACCAAGTATCGTGGTCCCGCACACCTCGCACATCCCACAATCCCGACGATGGCGCCGATCTGTTGATGTACCTTGCGACATCACCGTCACCAGCCATAGGCTCCCACCGCATTGCGAATCGCTCCAACATCCCCCAACCCTCCACTGTCATCGCACCGCCATCCACACCACCCTGCAAATCCACTCCGCTCCCTTCCTCACACATGACGCCTGGCTTCCTCGGAGGATTCGGAGCGCCTAACACACCTGGCAATACCTTCAACTTTGCCGACTTCGTCACACTGACACCGTCGCCGGCACAAGTACACTGGTCGAGGACTCCAGTTGCGGGCGGTCGGACACCGGGGCAAGTCGGCACGAGTGCGAGGCGGAGGTTGAACTTCGAGGGAGGACTGATGCCACCAGGCGGACTTAGCCCAGTGATGACGAGAGGAAGAAGGGATGGCGGTGAAGGCCTGGGCATGGAGTTGGGAGGAGAATTGGTTTCATGAACGAGGACGAGATGGAATATGACTTTCATGATGGACACTACAGGCAAAGACCGCTGCCAAATGCCGTTCTGAGCTACGGCTTGATGCACACGACTTTTGTGATTGCGTTTCTGGTTGCCGCTCTGACGGCTTTGCGATGACACTCGAGCTACTACTGCTATGCGATGCGTTTACTTTGTATGAGACGGACGGAGGAAATGATGGATAGGGAACCAGGAACATGCGCTCGAGAAGACCTGACAGACTGCAAGGAGAAGAATGAGAATGAATTGGAAAGTGTTTATACCCTCTTAGCTAGCATGATTAACAGCACCGTATGAACGAAACACGATGCCATCAAGGCAGTGTCTGCATTCGTTCTCCAACCACCTCTCACTCTAACCCGGGAACTCTTCCCAATCCTCATCAGGGTTCACACGAACAGCACAATCTTCTTGCTCTGCTCTCGTGAGATGATGCCATTTCGCAATCTCTCCCGGTTCTCCCACTCCGAACCCGAAAAGTGAGGCGTCCAAGTTTCTTCCCCAGCGGTGCCGACCAAACTGCCAGCTTCATACCGAAAACTCAAATCCCGCACGTCAACAAGTCCTCACGCGTCCCCCTTTCCACGGTCATCCTTGTTCTCCATTCCCAATCTCCCTCGAATAAACATCTTTGAGTGCTCTGATGGACTGTGCGGATTTTTCGGCATGGATTGAGATGTGTTTCCGAGGTTGATGGTGAAGGGAAGGGAAGGAGGGAGATGGGCTGCATTTCGGATGTGCGGATGGGAAGACGCGTTGTGGGAAGGTTTTGAGGCGGACTCTGAAGACGGGGATTACCTTAGGTTGGGTGGGAAGCGAGACGAGAGGGGACTAGGATGGATTTGGAAGTCGCAGATTTATTAGATCAGGGCACAGCTGACATGAGCTTGGAGGGGTCTCTTGGAGCACTGCCACTGCCACTGCGATGAGGTGGGACCGTGGGAGGATGTGTGAAGATGTGTGAAGATGTGTTTACATACGACTGGGTGGCGGCGAATGTGGTGGCTTCGATAGATCTCGAAGAATGTACCTCCCGCGGCATAGGTCTGTCTAGCGAAGACGGAAAGGCAATCTGCAGCGGATCAGAACTTGTACCTGGCTGGCACGCCTTGAGGTTGTTGTGCCAACTTGTGCTGTCCGGTCTGCGGTTGATTCGCAGTCCGACATCTCTCTCGCTGGATCGGCTCTATGCCATCGCCCTTGACTTCATTACTTTCACCTCCTCTCACTCCAAAGAAATCACCCATCCATCTCCCTCCCTGTCTCCCTTTGCATTCACTCCACCCCAAACCACCACCTTCGCACCCGCCACCTCATTCCCAACAAAGTCACACCCAAAATGCATTCTCGGTCCAGGATGAATCTTCCCTTGCCCATCGCCCTCCCCAAGGACGTCCGGCAATTTGACTTCCACTTCACACCAACTCTTCTCCCCGCTGTCGTAGCCCAGCTTCTCTCTTATAGCGTCTTTGATGGCCGATGGCTTCAGCGCTTCGGAGATGGAACGAGTCGGTCTCACGGCGGGTTTGGTCGATGGAGCTTGATACGTCCAGGCGTCAGACCATTGAGTTGGTGCACTCGTGTCTTCTGGATCGGTCGTTCCGTTGGTGGCGGGGTTCTGTCTTGCGCCGAAAAAGTAGAGGAGGTAGTTTCGTCCATAGCCGGTGGAGATTGGCAGAAGCCCACCTCCCACACGTGGTCTAGGACCAGGTGCGAGAGGGTTGGTTGGGAAGGTTGTGGTCGTCCATGAACCAGGCTTTTCTGGGTTGGATATATCAAGGGCGTGAACTTCCGAGCTCATGGTGTCGGCGGAAGAGATGAGGTAGAGAGAGCCGTCGGAATACGCGGCGTTGGAAATGGCGACGGGTGCACTGGGGATGGCAGTCCAAGATTTGGATGTGTAGGAGAAGTGCCAGACATCTTTCAGTGGTTGGTCGTCCTTGTCGAAGCCGCCGTAAAGAACGAGGTGATTGGCGGCATTGAAGAGACTCGCTCCGTATCGTTGCACTGGCGCGACGGAAGAGTCCTGAGAGCGGATGGTTTCCCAAGCAGACTTTCCAGTCACGTAGAGCCAGATGACGGGATCTTGGTCAACGAGCGCCCCAGAGGTGTCTTGGCCGCCGAAGACGGCGACGCAGACGTTGAAGTGACAAGCTGCATGCTTGGTTCGTGGGGAGGGTACAGGTTGGCCTTTGACATCGGGGACTGCGGGTAGGAGCGCGTACTCTGCTGAGGAAGGCGATTCATTTGACGAGAAGTCAACGCTGTGGATCTCGTTGCTGGCGAGTTTGCCGTCTGTGGTGATGCCGCCGAAGATGTAGGCTTTGTCCTCGATGATTGTGACAGAGTGGTCTGAGCGAGTCAAGGCTTGTCTGACATGCGGTCAGTTGTAGGCTTATGACGGTCGTGGCCATGGGCAAGATATTTGACCTTGTTTCTTCGTCCTTGGCGGCAGCGATTTGGGTGAAGGTCGCCTTTAGCGGCATTGTTGGTTTTGCCACGGCGTATGTGGCTGCGCCAGCCTGCACGGTGGTTGAAACCACCTCTTCTGCGACCACGAGTCCTGCTGCGACTTCTGCCATGATGATGTTATTGTTGATTGTGTTTGGAGCTGAAGTCAGGCACGCGAGTGATGTGCGTTGACGGATTGCAGACGGTTACGACTGGTGACGTCACGCAGCATTTCTCGTGAGATGTTGAAGCAGTGTAGACGGGAGACGGGAATGAAGGATGAGGTCGTCCGAGGACCGTGGACCTGAGTGGGTGCGAGACAGAGTATAAAAAGCCGCTCACGTCTTAGCAATGGTCCTTCGCCCTCCCTTGCCCGTCATCCCCATACTGCACCACGTCATCCCACTCCCTCAGTCGAAGACACGGACTCCTCAGCCAAGCCTCCAACTCATGCAACAACAACCTCGCATTCTCCCGTCCCAAGAACTCGCCGACCAATTCCTCCGCCTTGCCGTCGCTACCTTTGACTTCATTCGACCGCAATATCGCCACGATGTATTCCATCAAATAGTCCCTACTGCCAGCTCGGGGATTGTGATCCAGGAAAGTGAAGACTTGCAATTCTCGGCGGAGGAAGGTTCGCGCGCGGGATTGAAGAACGGAAGATGTGGAGAACTCGGGGGTAGTGAAGTCGACATACCCGGAGATGGAGTTGCCGCCGACGTGCAGGCATGGTGTCCTGTTGCGATAGACACCTCGTCTGCGTTCGAGAGATGGATCCGTATCTACCATAGGCGGAGGCGCCAAGTTCCGCCTGCGAACAGCAGTTCGCCTGGCATTTGATGAAGACGCAGAACCAAGTCCGGGCTGAACTTTTGCTTCGGGTACGTGGTACGTTTTCCAATCCGTCGAACTTCGCCAATCATACTGCACTTCCTTCACTTCAGCTTTGCATAGCGGACAAGTCGTCTGCTCTTGCAGCCACGAGACCAGACAAAGGAAGTCGAAAGTCAAGTGATTGCAGGGCGTTGCCACTGCGCGCTCGGAAATGGGTTCCAAGCATATCGTGCAGATGTCGCCTCCATTGATACGCTCGGTGGGTTTAGTGGGTTGGTTGTCATTGCGAGATGCGGCGCCTTTTATTTTGAAGTCATCGCTGGATGTGCAGGGCGGATGGCCGCCATCCATACATCAGTCTTTGCTGTCCAGAGTGACTCGTTCTTGTGTGTTGCTAAGGTAGGTTGTGGTCAAAGATCTCGAGGTGCGAAACCTGGGCTGCCCGGTAGAAGGCGTGGCGATTAGTCAGCCGCGCTAGCGGTCGAGACGGGACGGGAGCTTCTTGCCCGTGACATCCATCCTCTCCAATTCTTCTCATCGATCTCTCATGCAAGGCCTCTCTGGTGTCTCATCAACAGACTGTGTGCTATCCCATAGCCATGAACAGCGACAATAGCATCAGAAACCGAGTGCCTAGGGCCGGACGACCATAACCCTCATCTACAGGCGCATGGACGAAAGCGGTCGCAAGCGAATGCCCACGAGTCGTGCCGGTGCCGGTCCGATCTGCGCGGGCCCACCACATCATCCACCGTCCCGTCGGTATCGTGATCCGTTGCGATTGGTGTGATCAACGGAAAGCGAGGCAAAGTTGTAGACGAGAACGGCGACACGGTGGTGCAAAGCCCAGAAAACACATTGTGGTCTCCATGATCAAGGGCATCAAGGTGAAAAGATTCAATCAGTCAGACTGACACGGCGAGGCTGCCCAGCTGTCACATGCATCCTGCCATCGGGCCTCGTGAGAGGGAATGCAGCTAGTCGCTAGATCGGGAGATCCGACTTGAACTCCTGCACGACAAGCGAGTCGACAGATCAACTTTTGTCTGATCGATGTCTTTGCTTCCAGCAGCAATCGAGGAGCAGTCCATTGATGACAGCAACCGCAGCATCCATCTCGACCATCGAGACACCGGGATACACATCGCATATTCGCTGCCATACCACCGGCATGATCATCAGGCCTTCCTCCTCCGCATTTATGGACTGGGCAAGCTACTACTGCGCATGTCAGGGACCTTACAGTCACTTTTGACTTTTCGGCCCAACTCCTTGAAAATCGTCTTTATGGTTTCCTTCCTCCACTTCGATAGGCTAGACGCCGCCTCATTCACACTGGCGCACGCCAGAAATGATTCGCAAGAGAAATAAACAACCTGCAGGGAGGCGATCCTCTTTGACAGCTTGACGGAGAAGTATCCTTGTTGCCCGTTTCTACCAATTGTTCGGTCCTTACTCTTCTCTTAATGTCAGCTTTCAATATCTGATCTCATTTCATTTATTCAAGCGCCGAGAGGCGGCTTGTGCTTCACGATGATGCTCCGCGGTGGACTGCTGTGCTATCTGGCAATTGTTACATGCACGAGCGTTGCGGCGGTGCAGGTTACCAACCCTGCGGGCGTCGAAACGGCCAATCTGTCTTCATGCGGCGTATGTTGGCTGAACAGAGGTCATAGCGTGTACTGGCACCAACAGCTGACCACATTCATCTAGATAACCTGCACGACCCGAGTCCTGTCTTCGTATCGATGCACTAACAACGACACATGCTTCTGTTCGAATGCCCAGCTCACGGCCGACATCTCTGCTTGCCTCGACGAGTGCCCCTTCAGCGATCGATTCTACTACTCGGACGCGAGGGCGAAGATATGCAAGACGCCGGTCAAGAGTCGAGGCGCAACACTCTCTGGAACGGTTTATGCTCTGTTCGGCCTCGCGACGGTGTTGACAATTGCTCGTTTGGTCTCTCGATGGAGTCGAGCCGGCGGAGCTGGATACTGGTGGGATGACTATGCTGCGGTCTTGTCTTATCCATTTCTGGTGGCCTTGACAGCTAGCCAGGCTCTCGCAGTCCAGGCGGGGACTGGACGGGACATCTGGGGTCTTGAGTTGAACGACTTTAAAGATGTGCTATATGTGCGCTGAGCTCCTTGTCTTTGATGTCCATACCCGAGCTGACATTCTGTTCTAGTGGCTCTACATTGCTGGCATTCTCTGGACGCCGGTTGTCTTCTTCACAAAAGTCTCCTTGGTTCTCATCTACCTGCGCATTTGGAACGCAGCAACCTGGTTCCGATCCTTTTGCTTGGGAGCGCTGGTATCGCTCGCGCTTGGATACGTCGTCTTCCAAATCGTGGCCGTCGCTCAATGCTCACCCATCAGCTATGCATGGAACCGAGTCGAGGATGCGAAGCTGGTGGAAGCACGCCTCAAGAATGCCGTACAAGGGAGCTGTATCGACCAGCAAGATTGGTTTTGGGCATCCTCGACACTCATCGTCATATTCGACTTGATCGTGGCTCTTCTACCGATCTCGAAGCTCTTGAAGTCAGGCCTGTCTGGAATGGAGAAAGTCGGGTACGTTTCTTGTCATGTGTAGACAGAGACAATATCCTAACATCTTCGACAGTGCTATATCGACATATATCGTTGGTCTAGTCGTTCTTGCCAGCGGACTCGCGAGATTTGCATACATCAACAAAATCTCGGATCAGTCCAACCCAACACGCTACTACAGTCATTTTCATCTCATTGCCGTCATTGAAGCGAACGCCAGCCAGATCTGCTGCTGCATGCCTGCGGTGAGTATTGGCGGATGAACAGCTCATGCACACTCACTAATCCTCTGCTCAGCTTCTCAACTACTTCAGACACGAAGAGCGATCGCGCAACACGGGACGCTCTCGCTCCAATCGCCCTTCTCGTTTCATTTCTTTGTTCACATTCAACAGTCCCACGTCGACGACCTTCACCGGCGACACGTTCGACACAGAAAAGCCACCCGCGTCTTCCAGATCGAGGTTCTCAAAATCTGGATCTCTCGACTCTTTGCAAAGGAAGCCACAAACGCCGCGACAGTTCATCGCCTCGGCTTTTCAGACACGCTCGAAAGACATATCACGGCCGGTGATACCACCGAGAAGGTTCACGCCATCACCACAATCGCCATTTGTCTACGCGAGTGATCGTGAAGGAGGAGATGAGAGGACGACACCAAGGGAACCTGTAGAGCAAATTCCGCACTCACCTGGCGCATTTCTACCGGGAGATGGCTTCACTCAGCCGAGCCCGTCCGCTGCCAAGATCAGTTTCGACGAAGTAGACACAGCACTTCCACCACCACCAATCATCAGAGGTCCTTCGCCTTCGCTGAGTCTTCCATCGAAGAGGGAGAAGAGGTGGTCAGCTTTAAGCAGCATCGGAGAGTCAAGGCGAGGAGACGGCCACATCCGAATCGAGGAGGAGGACGAAGAATCTGATGAGGCCATGCCACCATCCATATCGAGAGGTCCATCACCAGCAATGGTCGGCCCAATCAAGAAGGAGAAGCGCCTGTCGGGCCTGTCCGCATTGCGAGTCGGAGCAGGGTCTCGACAGGAAGTCTCCCGCACTTCATCTCTCCGTCCTCATTCCAGTGATGAGGATTCCGACAGCGCATTGCCACCATCCGTCGCTCGAGGTCCGTCGCCTCTTCCGACTTCGACATCACGACAAGAGAAACGCTCTTCCGGTCTTGGCGCATCAGTAGGCGCACGACAAGAAGATCGCAGTCCCTCCCCACTCATCTTCCCACCTGCTGCCTACATTTCCGACTCCGACTACGACTCCGACTTGGCCTGCCCTCCCCCAGGCATCTCACGCGGTCCATCTCCCCTCCCCGGCGCTGTACCAGCTCCCCTCCAACCCAAAAGCAAACGCTTCTCCGGTCTATCACGCTTGACATCTTCCTCCCGACAAGGCGCTCAAAGTCCGACCAAACCGACATCCTCCTCCCGACAAGGCGCCAACAGCCCCACCAAACCGACATCCTCCGCCCGACACCGCGCCGACAGCCCACCCAAACCGACCCACAACGACATCGCCCTCTCCGACTCGGACTCCGACTCTGCCATCCCCGCTCCCTTATTCAACACCTCCCGCGCCCCTTCTCCCGCCCTCGTCGCCACCGTGCAATCCGTAAAACGCCACAACAGCCTCCGCTCCAGCGTAACCTTCACCCGTTCCGACGACCGAGCCCGCAGTCCCATCATCTTCGAGGAATCGCAACGCCGCATCAGCGAAACCGCCGACGACGACGCACCTGCGGAACCACCCATTGTTCCCCGTCTCAATTCCCTCAACTCTGCTGAACCCGGTCAACGCCCTCCCTCAAGGCGAAGCAGTATGCGCTCTTCAGGTCTCATGCAAAGTCTGGGATTATCCGGCCGCTCGAAGGAGGGCAGGGTCTCTTCCCCAACGATGGGGATGAGGCCGGGGAGTTCGGCCAGTGTGGGGACCGCGAGTGGGTGGCGGATCAGTGATGGGGAGGTTGCGAGGGCGGTGGAGGAGGGGCGGGAGAAGAGGATTAGCGGGATGGTGGGTCCCGGAGGAGGAGGAATCGCTGACAGGGCGAGTAGTGATCTTGTGCCGTTTGCGAGGAGTGGGAGGGGAGTGGATGTGGGGCGGACGGGGGAGTGGGTGAGGAGGTCGAGTAGTCGGGCGTGAGGTGTTTTTTCTCTTTTATGTTTTGTACATAATCAGATTGTATATATGCAGACGTGTGTAAGTCGTAGCGGCCTGATCGACTGACTGTATCTCGTGGAGAGATGTCTTGCTTCCTATCAACGTCGTCTGGATCCGCCCGTGTCTATGCAGACCCAAGTGAACCATCATACATCCTCACACCAGTGCACAATGCCGGAGCCCTACCTAGCTTCCTACGGCAGCTTGCGTCCTCGTTCACCGGGACAGTCGATGTCTGTCAAATCCACGTGGCGGTCGAGAATAGAAACAGCGGACGCATGGGATGGAATGGCTGAGACGAGGCTGAGCGGGACGCCTTGTCATGCCTGGGATGTCTCCTGAATGTCAGACACGGCAAATTGATGGACACATGGGCTGATTTGATGGTCATATTGAATAACAAATCGAGCACTTTATTCACGCGAGATTTGCAGGGAGATCTTTGGCAGGGTCAGCGGTGGATTAATACGTCACTGGTGTTTAGGACTTGGGATTGTCTTCTTGTCGCAGAATCAACAACGGATGACCTTGATCCCTCACGACACGACACGACACGACACCTCACTTGAACCCCTTAGGTTCTCGAAGATAATCTCCAGCTTTGACACACCCGACGGAGAATGGGAGACGTCACCTAAGAATAGTTCTTGCTGCCGGCAACTAGACTCCATTCCCTCGTCCGACCTCTCCCTTACTCTCGACAGACCCCTCGGCGGAACAGTACACAGCACGTCGATCAGATCACAGAGAGCACACCTCCGCCAACTCCACCCCCTTCGATCGATCGCCGCCGCCGACGACTCCTCTGCGCCGGCCGTGAGCATCGACGACGACATCCTTCTGGTACTCTCTCCTCTGGCTCATATCACCACCTTGCCCACCATGTCCTGGAGCGATCCTCGAGGTAGTGGTGGCCGGGAGACGGTCATGTCCGCGACCTTCATGCCCGGCGATGATGAGTTCTACATGCCACACATCGCTCCTCCTCTCCAAGCTCCCGAACCGCAACGAATCAACCCAGAAATGAGCAACCAGATCGCCGACGGCTTAAACAACATGGACCTCAGTCGGAACTCAACCTTCGACCCTCCTCGCCCAGACTCGATGGTCTCCCGTCCATACTCGACCGCACTACAAGAGATCAGCCCTCCACATCTCTCACCCTTCCCGAAGCTCGTCAATCCTCCTCCCAACGTCCCTCCCTCTGACGACGAACTCGAAGCCCGCCTCGAAAATGCCCGCATTCCCGTCCTCAACTCCAACGATCCGGACATGCAACTCGCCTGGGCCACCGACGCCCTCGTTTACACAGGCGTCTGCTCCGACGAAGCCGACCGTCTCGCCGCTGCAAAACCCTCCCAAGCACGCCCCGTAACTCCCCGCATCGAACACCAGCTCAAACAAGATGCCATGAACATCGTCACGTTCCTCGCTGATCAACATCACCCACGAGCGGAGTTCCTACGAGGTATGTGGTTGGAGTGGGGAAGATATGGCCAGCGGGAGGACAAGAAAGAGGCGTTCAGGTGTTACTCCCGCGCGGCAGATCGAGGGTTTGCACGAGCTGAATACCGAATTGGAATGCTGTACGAGTCGTATAATGACCCTGCCAAAGCGCTGCGACACTATCATCGCGGGGTGGAAGCGGGCGATGCAGCATCTTGCTATCGGTTGGGCATGATGACGTTGAGAGGACAACATGGACAACAGCAGGACTTTGGGAAAGGGATCGACTTGATCAGACAGTCGGCTGGCGCGGCAGATGAGAATGCCGCGCAAGGAGCGTATGTGTATGGTATGTTGCTGGCGAGACAACTACCGCAGATTGAAGTGCCGGATCACTTGCTGCCGTACGATGAGAAGCTGGCGAGAGAGAATATTGAAAAGGCGGCGTACATGAAATTCGCCAAAGCGCAGGCCAAGCTCGGCTCGATGTATGAGTTGGGAGCGCTGGGTTGTGACTTCGACCCGGCCTTGTCGATGCATTACAACGCTCTGGCGTCGAAGCAAGGCGAGGCGGATGCGGATATGGCGTTGAGCAAGTGGTTCCTCGTCGGAGCGGACAAAATCTTCCCCAAGAATGAGGAGTTGGCCTATACCTATGCTGAACGAGCGGCGCAGACGGGTCTGCCTACTGCGGAATTTGCGCTGGGATACTTTCACGAGATTGGAATGCACGTTCCTGTTAATCTGGAGAAGGCGGAAGAGTGGTATGAGAGGGCCGCGAAGCATGGGAATGAGGACGCCAAAGGTCGGCTTGACGATCTCGCCAAGAAGAACGTCTTGTCGAAGAAGGATCATGAAAATGTCGCTATCCACCGCATCAGATCTCAGCATGATTCTATGCGTGCGGCTCAACGACCTGAACGCTTCCGTCAGAAACAGGAACCGTCTCTCTCACAGGTCCCTGAGCAGCAACCTCAATACGCGTCGGCGTACCCTCCCTATGCTCATGCTGCGGCGGCTGCCTCTCCGCTGCCTCCTCGTGGGACTACCCCATACCCTGAAGACAACAACCCACCACGCTTCGATCCTCGTCCAGCCTCCGTCGCTCCATACCCGACGAGTGAAGGTCCACCACGCATCGGCGGCGGTCCAACCGGAGGTTTCTTCAACGTGCAACCTCTGGCTCCTCGCGCCGCAACAACAGTCTACTCCAACGACCCTCGCACTCACTCCGCCTCCACTCCCGCCTTCACGTTCCACCCAGACCAAGGCATGGCGTCGAACGCGTCCCTTCCACCAAACTCCGCCCGACCAATGTATCCCAACTCCCCAATGTACCCTCCCGCCAACAACGCCTCCGCTCCGCACCTCCGGCCCTACGACCAACGCCACGCTTCCACCCCTCACCTCTCCTCCGGCCCTCCAACTCCCGCTTTCAGCCCAGCGCCCGGTGGTCTCCGCCCTCTTCCCGCCGGCCAACGCATCACCTCCGGGCCTCCGAATTTGCAACACCTCGCCCTCGCCAACTCCAGCACAACAAGCCTCCAACCCGCTCGTCTGCGCCCTCACTCGTCCCAGACTCCCGTTCCGGACATCGGATTTGCGGCACCGGCCGATACACGTCCACCCGTCACCGATCCGACGTGGAATAAAGAGAAGCCGTCGAGGACGAGGCGTAAGAGCTGGGTCTCAGCGAGCCAAATCGTCGGCACGAACGACGCTGCCGCTGCCAGCACGCCGAATCTGAATGGCAGTGGTGCGAGTGCGAGTGGGAGCTCGAGGAATAGCCAGGTCAGTTCGTTGGGCAGTAGCGCGGGTGGGAGCAGTCATACCTCTGCTGCGAGTGCTGTGAGCGCCATCAATGCCGGTGGGAGGGCGAGTGCGAAGCCGACCGCTGGCGGGAGGGGTGGCAAGGATCGGTTGAGTAGTCGACCGGCTCCGTCGCCTGCGCCGCCGAGCGGTGGAAGTGGTGGTGGAAACGGTGGACCGGGTAAGGGACCCAAGACTTTCGAGGAGATGGGCGTTCCGGCGCATAATCAGGATAAGGAATGTGTAAGTCTGCTCCTTTCCCGACTGATACCGATCTTGGTGGGAATGATGCTGACGACTGGGGACAGGTCATTATGTGAGCTTGCGCAAACAGAGAAAGCATACGAGATGTCACGATTAATCGGAGGGAATTGTGGGAACGGCATTGGCATCGCATAGGCATTGAAACAGAAAATTCTTTTTCGCACTTGAAAAGAAACCTTGGGAGAACGGCGCTGGGAACGGGTGCGAAAACTGTACGAATAAGACATCATCAACAGGCTTGGATTGATCTGCGATCTGGTCGCATATTGGGTTCGGAATAGATACAGACTGGCGCGACGGGAGGAGAGGGAGGAGATATGAGATACCCTAATGTGTTTTTTGGTTGGGGATTGGATAATGATAACAGACATGCAGATGGATAATGGAACGAGGATGAATCGTCGAGATGAACACCTTCTTCGTCCCTGCTCGCGCGATTGTGCTCGTGCTTGTGCTTCGTCTGGTCTAATATCATCTCACTCTATTTAATGCCCGACCTTGACGGCGTCGCAAACAGATGGCTACACCTTTGCGCTGCGTGTCCATTCGATCTGCCGCGGGTATGGGCTCGCAGTCGCTATGCTGGCCCCTTGGTAGCTAGAACAATGCGCGTGTGTCTCCGACTGAGGCTGAACGTTCACCTCCGATGAGCGTGATCGTGTCCGTCTGTCTGCAGCGTTTGCTCGGAATGACGCTAGCTCGTTTGCATTCACTTCACTTCGCTTCACTTCCTGCGCTAGCGTACATACCGAACTTTGCCATGGGCTTAGACGATGAAGGTCACTCTGGCAATGGACATGACTGCAATCCTCAAATACGACACTCATGGCACCTGATAGTAGTCGGACAACCACCAACACTGCTGTTGTGAAGAAGTGATGAAGTGAGTGCGACACCTGACTGAATTGACGGAGCTTGTGCGCTAGCGTGGTTACACGAGCTTTTTGCGACAATACGAAGTCTTTTCCAGCCCATGGACGATTGAAGTGACAGGCGCATATCTTCTTCATTCCAATCGTAGCCTTCACCGTCTACCAAACATCCATCTCTTCAACACGCCGACAGAACCAACCTCGACCAACAACCGACTCGAGCGCACAACGACCTGCTCACTCAAACACCACGACCTCGATCACCCAACATCAAACCAACGCCAAAAATGCCCTACACCCGCCTTCCCCAGCCAATCCCCATCCTCACCACCACCCACGCCTGCGCATTCACATCCATAACCTCCTTCGCCTCCACCGCATACACCTACACCCTCTCCGCCCTCGCCCCCAACCCTTACACCCCCACGCACGCCACCGTCATCATCAACGCCGCCTACGCCGCGGTCGGCACCCGAACCGCATGGAACAAAATGCTCACGGCCATCGACATGGGTCGTCGTCCCGGGCCACCCTTTCTCAAACTGAGAGAAGGCGCACTGAAGTGTAAAATCGTGTTGGAAGATGTTATCGAGGAGGAGGATGGGCCCGGGGGTGGGTATGTGAGGGTGATGAAAGTGCAGTGGAAGGATGGCTGGTTTGCTGGGAAAGCGTGGGTGCCTGGTGGGCCGATACGGGCGGAAGTGGAAGAGGAGAAGGTGAGGATGAAGGAGGAGGAAGGGGCGGTGGCGAGTATTGAGGTTATGCCACCACCTGAAGCAGGGGAGATGGAGGTGAGGAGGACGGTGGTGTTTTTCGGGGCACCGCAGAAGGGGAGGAAGGCGGTTATGGAGATTTGGAGGGTGGATGGATCGGATGGGGTGGAGGTTATCGGGAGCGTGGTCGGGTGCGAGAAGAGGGGAGATGGGAGTAAGGCGTTGAGGGTGAGGGTTGATGTTGAGGGGGTGAAGGGCCTGGTGTTGGAGGGGGTGATCCCGGACAGGATGTTTGCTGCGCATTTTCGGGTGGTGGAGGATGGTGGGAAAGAGTAGTTTTGTGGGTGAGGAGGATTTGTGACAGAGCGTTACGGCTGGTGAGCCTCCTGGATTGCATTTCTCTGGGGATTGATCGATTTGCAATGCTCGCGTTTCATGGCGGAGAAGTCCGCACTCGTCCGGCGCTCTGATTTCGATCGTGGGTTTGGTATGAAGCTCCAGTCTTCCCAGAATCCAATTCTCAATGCAAAGCTTCCCTATCGGCTATTTTCAAGCTGGTGACCTCCCTTTCCTGGCCGCTGGAACCCATCTCTTGGACCGAGTATAAGCTTCAACCCTCATCCAAGCACTGACACTTTTCCAAATCCTCCACCTTGCTTCCCAATACACCTCCCACCCATCCAGCGGGCATACTCTCACACTCCTCCACCAACCTCCTCTCCCCACACCCCATCATGGCACCCCAAGTCCTCTCCAGCGTAAATCCCAATCGTGCATCATCCAAACTATCCTGTTTGCCGGGCATCCACGGCTGATCAACATATCCTTGTCCATGTACCTCACTTTGAGCATCACTCAACAGTCTCATCAAGTCCTCGTAATGCGTCCTCCCTCTCGCTTGAATCCTTCTCTTCGAAACGAGGAATTGCCCACGATACGTCATCGCGAAAGGTTGGCACGTCTCTCCAATAACCCGGTCCAAAATCTCCCTACTCTCCGACCACGTCGAGTGATCCCAGCACCTCTCACAGTCCTCGCAGAAATGCTGCTTATCGCTGAACGCCAGGAATCCCGTCTCGGGAACGAAGTAGTTCTCTAACCTCCACAATAACTGCTGGAAGTCGTGCGCTTGGGCTTGTAAGAAAAGCGTATGGTCCGCTAAGCGGTCGTAATTCTGACTCATGTGGTGGAGGTATGCGCCGGCTTCGCGGCCGACGTTCGGGCGAGGTTCGATGTGCAGTTCCACGGTGGAATTGAGGGCGGCGCGGAGGGCGACGCTGAAGGCGTTGGGGTAGGTGGTGCTGGTGTCGTAGACTAGGACTCGGATATTGCGGTGCTCGATGGCGGGGAGGTGAAGGAGGGGGTGGAGTTGATGGAGAAGTTTGATGGAGGTTTCGGCGTGGCGGGAGATGACGATATCGAGAGTGGAGTTTGTGGGTAGGTGATGTGCCGTGTTGAGGCTGTGTGGTGGCGGTATTGTGCTGTAGGCGTCGGTGGTAAAGTATATTGATGTCGGAAAGGCGAGGAGTATGGCGCAGAACAGTGATATGAATCGGAGCGATCTGCGTCGTTCATGCCATGCAAAGTTCAGACCGCTCTTCTCGCTGTCCAGAAGGCGATACTCATCGTCTGTAAAAGGCGGCTCGTGCGGCGGTGGATTGTTCTGCAGGTGCATCGCAACTAACGCCGTTGCGAAGCCAACATACTGCCAGAGCGACATGGTATGTTGGAGACCAAGGAAGGTAGTCGTGAGCGCTATCAGACTCGATAGTACCATTGCCCACGCCGTAGAACTTTGTTCGTTCCGTAGGAATGTCTCTTCAGACGCATCGTGATCAGCGTAGGGACGAAATAGTGACACAGTCGTACGGAGTAGCACGGCTCCAGAGCCGATTGAAAGCACGAAGAGCGGCGCATTCGCGATGATGCTGAAGGGGGTGTAGATCGGCCACTCTCCGTTCATGAGTGCGCCGAGCGTGCAAGGTAGAGCCACGAGAAGGACCATGATCTTATGGCAGCATGAATCGGGTGCGTTGTCGAGTAGCTCAGCCCAGATTCGAAGGACACGAGCTGAGCCCGCCAGCAGTACTCCTCCGATAGACAGTAGTAGACTTGGTCGAGTGAGGTGCTGGTCGAAGATGACTATCGACATGATCCCGAGCGCTCCTAGACAGCCTGTGCCAGAGTTCGTCCACGATGGTTTCCGTACGATCAAAGGCAGCAAATCGATCTGCAGGGCAAAGAGCATCGCCAAAGCTGGTAGACTCTTGACGTGGTACATCGCCTGGTACTCGCATATCAGACTTCCACTCAGACAGACTGCCTCAACGATGTTGAGACCCATTGCGGCGAGTCGAGTCTTGCAAGGAAGCGTTGTACTCTGGCCGACTTCGATCAGAACATTGCGTGGTGCTCTCCATAGTTGTCGATTGTGTACGATCTGTACACCAAGTTCGAGGATGAGGGCCGCCAGGATATGTAGTGTGAGTAGTCGAGCTGGGTAGTGGTAGCCTCTGAGCATGAGAGCTTTGGTCGTTGTGATACACAGCACGGCGACGAGGAGGTGCACCACTGCGTAGACCAGAGAGTGCGAATGCTTGCGGCTTGCCATAGCGTCCTGGTAATTGAGGTCCATGACATCGTTGTGGCAGACTTCCTCTTCGTCGAGGAATGTCGACACCTTTCGCCGGAAGACATCAAAGACCTGGCTGTTGCCTTGTTCTCTCATCGTGTGGGACAACTTGGTAGCGGGATCAGCCATGTGGGCCAAAGGAAGTGGCTAAGTTTATTCCTTCGTTGTCGTCACACCGTGGTAGACAAGATCCATACGTCTCTGAAGAAGATTCGGCTTTGGGATTCCGCAAGCGACAAGCTCGAGAACACAGCGAACAACCCAGGACCCGATCGATGCTCGGACCGTACAAGTTTGCGGTCAGGTCGTGGGATTGCGATCCATGGCGAACCACACCGTTGTGTCCTCCCTGCGCCTCGTAGGAGCGAGGTCGGTCACTCACGTGCGTCCGATGCTGTACGCTGCGACCTATTCGTATGCCTGGGCAGTGTCGGCGTTTCTTCTCAAGGCAACAGAATTAACCCAGCCGCTGTTGAACTCAAATGTCCGCGAAGGATGCGCCAGGCTGGTATTCAAACGTGGAGCAGGATCCTTCGATCGGCATTCGATGGAGAGTATTGAACTAACCCCTTGACCGGCGTTCGTATGATAGATCCTTCAATTAGCGATTTGACGGTCGTGGGAGCCTCGAAATCTTTGTCAGTAATTCTCAAAGACGGTCGTGATGTCGTCGAAGCCACACAAAGAATCGGAATCTGCAGCAACCCTTTCTTGCGCCATTTTGACCTCAAATTACCTGCGATACAGCGTCAATGCTTGCGCCTTGCCATGCTGGGGAACGATGGCGGCGTATCGACCCCTTGCATGGCGGGGCTGCACACGCAGACTAGACATGGTTTGCCTGTCGAATGCTGGTTGAAACAATGGTCCAACACTTCGACTCGACGGGAGAAGGCGTGGGATTCACGCCCGGAACACGCACTTGCTGTGCCTCTTACGATGCCGTGATCATGGCCGAGGAATAGCCTCACCGGTCCGCGCGTACAGGGAGATGGGCGTCGAGAATACGAACGTGCCGATCCATGATAAGGAGGGAGCGGCGCAGCAAGTGGTATGCTGGCAGTCCTAGCGTTGAACGTAATTGAGATGCACAATGCTTGACTCCAACGACATCCTTCGAGGGTGAAACCAGGGTAGAAGAAGGGGCCACGTCACCGCATATACGGCAAGTGAGGTTCGATATTGCCGCGATATGGAGTACAGCTGGCGCCGAAGCTTTAGCGATCGCCGACCTGAAATGCTTGTTATCATCTGCTCTATGAGCATGGTAGGATGGTCCGAATGCAGATGGCACGGCGGTTGTACGAAATGATTGTTTGGGTGAGTTTGGAGTTTGCTGCGTGAGTCGCGTGACCAAAAAACAGGTGACAATAGCGCTCAGTTAGGTAAGTGCTTAGTAAGCTTCCAGCTCGCGCCTGTCCCGATAGTTTTCCGTCTTTGTCGACCACACTTCTACCCACTGCAACTACAATATACTGCCATACCATATTGGATCAGCACGAGCAGATGCCGTCAATCTCTCTCGCGCAAATGGGTCCAGATCCTGCGCGCAGGCTTTCTCGTCTTGTGTCCGAAGAATGGAAAGCACTGGGGTGTATTTGGAAGCGCTGAACGAGCTCAGGACGGGCTGTGCATCGTAGCACTCCACTGCTCGTCATTGGGATGCATTCTGCCTGGCTGCATCCAGCAAACTCCATGACGGATGGACAAGGCGACGAAGACGGTTGTGAGACCTCGTGACACCAGGTATGTGATCCGACGAGGCATCATGGTGCCATTCATTCCGACCATGCAGCTGTGCATCGCCCAGTACATTAGCACTGGAAAGGAATGAAGGCGAGATAGTTGGTGAAAGGCTCTCCCTGCCCAGCACAAGTCTCGTCGGCACTGAGACGCCAAACTTTGTCGCCGTTCGACAGGACCTCCAAACAATTGTGGACACGGCTTCCCTGCTGACAGCTCATGACGCAGGTGCTGTCTTTCTGCAACGAAATGCTACAAGTTGGATTCGAGTATCCCGCTGGCTTTTGTGCCGCCTCGCTGTAGAACACCCTGTTCGACGTCCCGTTGTCGGGAACCGTGGCCAGCACTGTGCCATAGCCGCAGCCTCGTGTGTAAAGCTCATTGGCCTCCGTCAGGGAGAAGATCCGGTTCCTCGAGCTGTACAAGGCGTACTGAGTCAGGGGATTTGCGGGAGCGCGAAAGTCGACATCAGGCAGGCCGGCGAAACCTTCGCCGGATGGAGTGTCCGCTGTGATGGCGACGAGGCCGAAACCTCCTACGACTTGTCAACGACGATGTACAACACCTGGATGTCCTCAATTTTGAGCACTCAGCAATTCGTAACTCACCTGGTGTCTGCAATGGGGCGACCTTGGTAAGGGTGCTCGTGACCAGCCCACTGGTGATGGTTGATGTCGAAGTGGCGACCTTTGTCGTCCGAGTCGTCGAAGTCGAAGCCTGGATCGAGAAGCATTTGCAGGCGGAGGAGAGCTCGGGTCCGGGCTTGTAGCTGTTGAGGCAGCCGGGCTTTGGCTGGGCCTTGCGGACATCACGTTTCCTGCCATCCGGCACTGCCGTAGGCTGTACGCAGAATGGAGTCGAGGTGGTGGTCGTGGTGGCTGCTGAGCTTAGCACGCATCCGTCTGGGAGCCACAGTCGATGGAAACTTACTGGTTTTCGCAACGGTGATGGTCGTAATGGTGCTGATTGTTCTGTTGGCAGTGTCAGTCTCTCGATTATCGTAACACGGCGAAATGGAACTTACGAAGTCAACACCGCTGTTTTCGGCCGAATCGAAAGGTAACTCGAGCAGAACGCCGTCACCGCCTTTTGACTACCGCCCGCTGTGATAGCGTTCCTGACCCTCGGACATTGTACTGGAGTGTTGGACTGATACGCATCCGCGACTGCAAGAAATGCAAGAGCAACGAAGGACTTCATGGTGGGAGATGTGCAGATTTTACAAGAACGAAAGACGAACGAGCAAGGGATCATCGACTTGGGGGAACATCCTTTTTCTTTTAAGGGCTCTTGCCTGGACACGAATGCCGTGGTCTGGAACCATGAAGCCAATGCGCCACCAAATCTGTCTAGCCGAAAAGCACGGCTCGAGATCAGCCACACGTCCACTAATCGACTTGCCAAGGGAAGAGGAGAAATATGAAACGTTCAAATGGCGACCACATTCACGAACAAGATTTGAGAAGCTGATCGATCTCATAATGTCAGCAGTCTTGGATCATCAAGATTCTCGGCTTTGCCTGAGCAGTACCGTTGTAGGCATAGACATGCATCTCGGCGGTCAGCAACTGCCGTTTTGGGACACCTTCCGAAAGAGGCGTTGGTAGCGCCGGACAGGTCAGGCTCATTCCGCTTCACGGTCTGGACATTTCGCTAATACACTACATCCTCAGTGACAACGTCCAACTTGTTGTGAAAAGAATGTCTGAACCTATTGCCGAAAACCTTGGGCTTCTCTTGACTGAGATGAAAGCATGCTCACATTGGCACAAGCGGGACATCATCATATGCACAATTCCGCCGACAATGAGTATACGCAGAGTGCTCCCTGCCTGGTTGCGATCATCTTGATATGCTGCAGTCATCGCGGACGACGCTCTTCGATGAGATGCGTTGGACTATCCAGAAGCTGACAGAATTTCCTGATAGGTAAGTATGAAGAGTGATTTTGAGCTGGCAGTCATCGACTCATCTTTGACGATATCATATGCAGTCAAGGTGAAGCATCAGTATTATGAGAGCTGTTCACGGGCAGTCATGGGATCACGATCGGGAGTCATCACTGCCCGTCCCACATGCGTCTGATCAGTATCCCGACAGGTCCCATAAAGGTCGTTGCAAACTTGCTCTTCCGCCCTGTTTCGAACAACAACTTCAACACAGTGTTCAATCAACACTCCAACTTCGACTGTCAACTTCATCTCCACATTCGGCACCATCAGCATTCACTTTGCACACACATCCACACCACCTCCGGTATTGGCACGAGCAGTCATACCCACGGGCCTCGACCGATCACACAGGATGGCTTCCGCTTCTACCGATCAACTCAGTACCCAGACGACAACAAACGAGACCAAAGGAGGCACGCTGACGCGGAAGAGGTGTCGGAACCTCAAGAAGACCGCCCCATTAGTCCCGAGGAAATCGAAAGCATGGTTCATGAAGAATGCGGCGCACGAGGAGGAGGCGAGTACGGAGAAGTCCTTCCGCTTCCTGGACCTCCCGCCGGAGCAGAGGAACCAAATTTACAAATACTGTCTCGTGCCCGGAACGAAGTTTCAGGTGGTACATGAGTGGTCCCCATACGTCGTCGAGAGTGTCCAACCTCAAGTGATGACTTGTGGTATCTCGATAGACACCCGGATGATCGTACGGCAAACTGCGTTCAATCCACACATTCTCCGAACTTGCCGCGTCATTCACGGCGAAGCGACATCGATCCTTTATGGAACCGGTGTCTTCTATCTGGAAGCTGACACCCTCTCCGGAGCCTTGAAGCTACCGCAAAGCATTCTGTATCCAAAGCCAGGCCCAATCACGTACGTTCGACATATCAGTCTTGGATGGAGAGCTCAGGACTCCTACAATGCGGCTGTACATCCCATCTTGGCGCGGATATCTAACGCCGTATCGTTGGAGACCTTGACGTTCGATGCGACTTGGATCGAATGCTTCAGAACTCCGGAGACGATGGCAAAGGCGATTGTCACTCTCTGGAAGCAGGTCAATCGTGCCAAAAGCAAGAACGACAGGAGCGGTATTGGAATCGACTTCTTCTCGATTAAGCGTCCGGATCATGACAGCTTGCTACTCAACAAGAATCTGGCTCCTGGAGCAAAGAAGGACGCTGCAGTCTTCATCCCGGAATTCAACAAGGCGTTGAAGAGGATTGTGACGGAGGGGTTGCCGAAGAAGCCGAAGAGACCGAAGCGCATTCCTGGCAAGGAGACGAAGGCATCTACGACCCGGGGGACACAAGTTAACTGATAGTCTTCCGGTAGGAGCGGCGTTGAAATGGAGTTTCGCCACGCTTGATGGCGGCGCCTGACCAGCAACCACAAGATCGAGCATCTTGAGATCCATTGCAAGTCGAGTCGAACACCACTGCAATGTGTACTACCCTTTCGTCAGCACCAACACCCACCGAGTCCGCCACAGGACATCCAACACTTTTCCAACCATACAGCGCAATCGAGACCACCAAAAGCTTGAGTTGCCTTCTGCCCAAAAGTCTGCTTTCACTGGACTGCAATTCTGCTCTGCTTTACCCCCTGAAAAGTTGCAGTCCAAACGCACTCTCGTCAGCGTGCTTTGGCGATGCTGTGCTGCCTGCACTCTTCTACTTTTCTTTTGCTCGAGCGATTCACAAAAGCGACTTCATTCTCATCAAATGCGATCACGAGCGACGCAAGCATTGCCCCAGCGTCCAAGGTACATGCTTATCTAGCAATGCTCAATATGACATTACGCAATGGCAAGATACCCTGAGCATATTTTCCCTTACCTCATCCTTCGGCGACGCAGCATTAACGAGGAAAACCACGCAGCGGAACAGCAACGTGAAATCACTGCGAGCAAGGGACAGTATACGATTCACTTCATGCCTTTCAATTCCACCTGGTCATCGCATGATGATGGAGCGCAACACTCGTGACGCTCTCTAAACGTCTGCAACGTCTCGCCGCGCCATTCCCTCCATCCCATTCGAGCCCGCCTGTCCCTAGACGCGAGCTCACTATAACCTCCCATGCCGCGCCTTAAACACAGCGACCTTATCATCATAGAACAGAATCTCCCTCAACCTCAACCGCCCCAATCCATCATCCTTGCCCTCCGCATCCTCACTCTCAACTTCACTCGCATCGTCGTCGTCGTCGTCGTCAAGATCTTCATCATCATCATCGTCGGCGTGTTCATCCTCCTCCACCTCATCGTCACTCTCCGTCTCCTCTTCCCCATCCATCTCTCCGTCCTCATCGTCTTCCTCATCCTCCTCCTCCATCCCGTGAACCTGTCCAGAAGACCCGTCGAGAGCCATTGGCGCTCCGTCCGAGTCGCCTGCCCCGCGTTTCCTCTCCAGAATTTCGAAACACTTGCCTTCGATTCCCACGTAACATACTTCGCACTCGCCTCTCAGCGTCACAATGTCCACGACCTGCAACGCCAGTTCTCTGGCATCTAAGCTTGCGGTTCCTGTGCCCTGCAACCCTGTGTGTGTACCATTGCCATAGTCCGCCACCACGGGAAGATACAGACTCCGCAAACCTTTGACCCGAGGGAGATGTTGCAGGAAGAAATGCCAGTCGCGATACTCGATGCATATGCCCAGTTCCCGTAAAGCAGGCATCTTGCCGCTCATAACGAATGATAGAACTTCCCGGTTTAGAAGCCAGCGGCGGTAGCGTGTCGACGTCGAGGGCGTAGCGGCTTGACCACCTATCCCAGGCGGGACGTCCTTCTCCGTAGATGAGTCGATCAACAATCGAGTCAGACTCGCGCGGTGACGCCGGAGAGGACCCTTGTGGATCGCCTCGATGGAGACGGAGGAGGCGTATGAGCGAGTTTCTTGGAGGAAGAGGGTTTCGAGAGAATTAGGCGCAAGAGTTTCTTTGAGGAAAGTGATCAGAGCGGCGGATACGGTGTTGGTGTGGACTTTCTTGAGGCGGAGGGGAAAAACGAGATCGGAGGGAGGACATGAAGGGTTGGATGTGGCGGTGGCTTTGCCTTTGCGAGGGGTATTGTTTGGCGTTCGGCGAGGCTGAGGGTATGTGGGCGACTTCGGCGTGGGAGCGTACTGCCGTCGGAGAGTCTTCCAGAGTTGTTCGTGGTTGGGACAGTGGAGGAGGGTGAGAGAGGTCAGGTGGGTCCAGTCGAGGGCGAGTTGCAGGACTGGGACGGAAATGGGAACGCGTTCGAGCTCGAGAGTTTCCAGTTTGAGTTTGTGAGCTAGTCGTGGCGGTTGCTCGCTGTCTGTGGGAGGTGGGATACCTAATAGTGCGTGGAGGGCGAGGTCTTGTGAGGTGACCTCAGTTGGACTGGTTCCTGTCAATTCCTCGTCGACTGCCGAAGGTTCTTCTGCTCCTGGCGGTGACAAAGGCAGCGCTGTGGTTAACGCGGGATCTTGCACAGCCTGCGAAGCACCCGCGCCATCCTCTGCACCAGCATCACCAGCAGGCGTCGCCGAAGCCAGATTTCTGCTGTTCTTCCGCCTCGTCCGATCCGGTAGTGCAAACTTCGGCTTCTTCGCATCGCAAACAAAGCCAGTCAATACTCCAAGAACACCACCCAGTCTCTTCTCTCCAATCGTGACCGAGCCAGCAGTTGGATACACCGGGTCGACCTGCGTTACTTGGTCGCCTTCCCACACTGTGACCCATTTCTGACCCAGCGCATGCCTGGCGATTCCCACCCGCAATTCGCGAAGCTTTTCAATCGACCTGCCAATGAGCACTGCCATCTCGTCGAGATAGGCCAGCTCGTCGATATCCAACACACTCAGACTCTTCAATGCCGGCAGGACCGAGAAGGATGGATGCTCGACCCGGTCCAGAGATGTAGGATGCGGAGGGCGCAGATGCGCAGCCGCCATCCCTGCTGCGGGAGGTAACTGGGACAACACCAAGGGCGGTGGGCGCGGGATTTGATCTGTCGGATCGATGGACGAATTGTCGTGCCATCGCACCCACACTTTCTCCAATCGACACGATCGCCCATCGTCCCGTTCTCCCAAAGACGCTAGTGCCAGCCAGACATCCCTTAATATCCCTGTCGGCATGTCCCAGATGAACGTTTCCAACGCTCGCATCCTCGCCAGCGCTAATGCAACCAGAGTTCCCAGCATCTTGCCGCCTTCCTTTGTAATCAGATACTCTTGCACCCAATCCACCGGTCCATTACCCAGGGAGAACTTCTTCGTGAACTGCGCGTAGTGGTTCCCTCTTCTCCTTCGTATCGCAGTCTCCGTCGCGACTCCCCTGCCACTCAAACTGAAGCGATTTCCCTTATTCCTCACCGCCTCTTCCCGCCGCTGACTCGGCGACTCCCCAAAGATCTCCTCCGCCATAACCAGCGTCGCCAGTCCATACGTCAATGCATCGACTCCACTCCTCGGCTCGGCGTGCGTGATACTATCGGGCCAGACGATATCGAAGCGGGAGTAGATGTGCGGAATGGCGAGGCGGTGGAGGGCGGAGTGGCATAGGGCGAGGGAAGTGAGGTCGTTTGTGTGGGTGACTTCTTTGACGATGTCTTTGAGAATGTCGAGGGGGAGGTCGAGGAGTTGGAGGGGTTTCTTGATTTCCTTGCGAGGGGTAGGGAGGTAGTCTTTGCCGGTGAGTTTATTGAACAGTCGGCTGGAGCGCAAGCGGGGACTGGGGGAGTCGGAGTCGGCGTTGTCTTCGTGAAGACGGGCGAGGAGCTGTTTGGCTACTTTGTTTAGGGAGTCGGTGGGAGGAGATGAGTGAGGGAGTGAAGGCGGTGACATGCTCGTGGTGGGTTTGGGTATTTGCGAGGCAGAAATCGCTAAGTGAGTGTGTCGAGAGTCGTCGTCGGTGGACGTGGAGGTGGTGGTGGTCGTGAGGGTAGAGGACGACGTGGAGGGGACGGCGGCGTTGGTGCTCTCGGTGGACGGACTGCCGAGTAGCGGCACCTCCATGGTGAATGACTGCAGCTAGTCTTAGCTGCTTGGAGCTACTGAGGTGAAGTCAAGTGAAGTGAATGATTGTGCAGCGCTACCACCAGCTTGTGGCTGCGTCCATGGACAGGTCCGAGAGCGTGCGCGCATGTGAAGGGTCCGGCGTAAGTAAGGTCGCTGTCGCAATCCGAATGAATGGAGATGTGAGAAATGTCAGCATCCGCGTGCGAGTCGTTCACAGAAGGAATGTGTGTAAGTGGAGGGGAGATCTTGGACGTCGATGTTGTCGGTCAGAGTCGTTCGTTGTCTCGTTCGGTACCAGAAAGTAACTTCGACTAGCTCCGGCTTTGGCCCGTCCGCCCGAATGCGGTTCACCCACAGCAACTATCCCAACTAGCGTAAAAGCTTAAATATCTGAAGATACAGAGATGTCACTACGATGCATGCAGTGCCGGTATGAGGCTTGACATGACACACCAAACACTGAGCTGGAGAGTCAGTGCGACATTTTAGCCAGCCAAGCTGTCTTCGATAGAGTAGATCTGTGCTCCCTGCTGAAGCGGTACTCTCGAGCCATTGATCTCCAAGTCCAAGTCACCAGCTTCAGAGGACGATGCGTCGCTCGCATCGTCAAGCCTCGGTATCACATCATGAATCAGCTTGGAGTGAAAGGCACGACAGCAACATGAAACGGGTCAGAGAACACCCACTTCATTCGAGACAAGGAGGAGGAATTCGAAACCGGCAGCAGTGTTTCGAGCACTTCCCCACAGACTGTGATTCTCGACCACACCCACACCAGACCGAACATCTCCATACCAGTACGCCTTAGTCTCCAACTCCTCCACCACCTCACGAGTCCAACGCAAACCCTCCAACCCAAGCATCCAACTGCGCCGAATCCAACCCATTGCTCTCCCAAGGCGGCAAAGCACTACTCTCAATTCGACTCCCCACCGCTGTCTCTGCTGGCTGCCACGTCCATCCAGTCGGATCGCTCGTGAACAAACTCTGCAATTCGTCGAAATTGATTTGCTCCACTTGGGGGATGTGTTGGACGGGCATGGAAGTGTGGTCGCCGGTTCCGCGGAGTTCGGGCGCGAGCATCGTTTCGTCGAGGAGGGTGGGGAGGACGGAGTGAGTGGAAGCGGCGTTGAATGGGGCGGGCTGTTGGGTGGGCAGGGAGTTGTTGTTGTGGTATGCGGTGGGCTCGAGATGGTTTTGGGGTGGGTTTGAAGTGGTGGCGAAGCTGGTTTGGTGGTGGCGTTCGGGAGCATGCTTCTCGGGAATGTTCTTGCGGGCGAGACGGTAGATGGAGAGAGGATTGAGGATGTAGTCTGGGGCACTTTGAGCGGGAGTTCCGGGTTGAGACTGAGTAGTGTCGTCGTGATCGTTCGTATCGTCGGGCTCCGCGGTGTTGGCGTATGGGTCTTCTGTGATGAAGACTTGACTTGCTTGCTGACCGGCAGCTTCGATGCCAACTTTCTCGAGCATGGTATCTGCGGCTTTGGAGAGTGGTCCTGCAGCCGCGTACATTGAGCGCATAATTTTGAGAGCTTTGACGTTGTCCCGTACATGAGGAATCGTCTCAGCCATGAGTGCTTTGCTTGTATCCAGTGATGGATCGATGAGTTGGGTGAGGTAGAAGAGCATGATTTTGCACGAGTCGTAGAGCACGGTCGGGAGCCAGGAGTCGGCGATGGCATGAGGTCCGTGGCGAAGTGCCTCGGACATGATCGTTGCCAGACTGCGAGCATGGCCGAAGAGGGTGAAGCGGAGTTTGGCGAGGAAGTCGGACTGCTCGGGAGGAAAAATGAAGGCGGATCGCAGACGGTATAGACCAGGGGCGCCTATCATTGTTGTCAGCATGTGTTCGTTGCGAATGGCGGATCGATGCTCACCTATGCGATACAAATCGCACATTGTTTGATGATATGCGTAATGCAATGCACACAGCGCACCAACCTGTGAGGTTTCCTGGCGAATGTACAGAGTGGTAGGTGTGAACTGTAGATTGGCCGGAAGATTGTCATACCAATCTCGAAGTTCTGCATCAAGCTGAGCGAATTCCGAGTCTGGGAGCCATGGTAGCTTCGCGGTGTCAAGGTGTTTGATGTATCTGCGAGGTTCAGTCAGCGCAGATTGTTAAGGTCCCATATTGGAGCAAACGCACTTCAACACCTTCCGCCTCGTCGCGATATGCCTCAGGTAGAACGCTGTCATTCCCATGGAGTCCTGTGGATACGACGGCAGCAACTCCGCCGGTAGGAACTTCAACATCTGTCCGGGCTCGAGCGTCTCGGTGATGCAGGGCTCCTCCAACGTAAAATTTCTCTCGTTGCAAGGCAGCTGAATCTTGATATCGGCTTCATCGATCAACGTCAACTGATCAATACCGCTTCCCACCAACGAGTCAGTGATGTAACAGCACCACATCAACCTCCGCCTGGACTCCTTGACACTAGCAGAAGGTCCACTTCCCGCCTCTCGACACAGGACATCCGTCGAATGTTCCAGATTGATCTGCAAAGCCTGTGCCATTCTTGCGGTGATCGAGCTCAACATGAATGCGTTTGAATAGTTTCCCAGTCGAATTTCGTAATCGTGTAGCAAGACCGCCGCCATCAGGTTCTCCACGGAGATCCGGTCCAGTCTTGCAAGGATGATGTTCTGCGCTCGATCTGCCCAGAACTTGCCGGCATCTAGTGGATTGATCGGTAATGTCACGTTGCGGCTCGTCTCGTACTCCACCGCGTAGAACAAAGCGCCCAACGCACACACGACATGTAGCAGCGGATTGCTGTCGTGTTTCTTATCCGCGTCGCTGTCCAGTCTTTGCAGGAATGTAGGCTTATGCAAGAAGGCGAAACATCGCAAATGGTGCACGTTGGCGAAGTATCGCTCGACGAGCACTCTCGTCCGGTGATGTTCTGGCAAGCGTGGGGCCACCAGCCACGAGAGATCCTCTCCAACCCCATTCGCAGAGATGCCGACTGGAGAAGCCAAGCTGAGACTTCCCGTAGGCGTCGTAACCGAGTCCAGTCTTCGGGAAGGACTCCTGGTTTCGGTGCTGTAGTCGTTCAGCGAAGGTGATGCAGGTCCACTGCTCGCGCCAGATGGCAGGATGACCCTCTGTTTCCATGCTGGCTCCGTTTCGTCTTCGTATGCGCACCTCAGTGCCTTTTCTCGGCATCTGAGGCAGACTGGCTTCTGACCGGAACACCTGGTCTTGGACAGACGGCAGGCTGAGCAGGAGCGGTACGTCCGCTTCCGTTTCAGTCCGGTGGTGGTAGCAGTAGGCGATGCAGCGGCAGATGGATACGCCGAGTGGTTGCCGTTAGTATGACCATTTGAGAAGCTCGCATCTGCTCTGCTGGTTGAGATCTGATTGCCCGGACTGCCAGACGCGCCGGTTCCCGAGGAGGCGCAGATCAGGCCCAGTCGTTCGCAGTTGAAACAGCGTCCCGGGCGCTCGTCGCAGCGGACTTTACGCGCACGACAGGTATCGCATCCATGTCGTGACCGAGTGACTTTCCGCTGCGATGCAGGTTGGGAGTCTGTCATGTCCGACCGCGAGTGGTGACCGCCGTGTTGAGGAGGTGGAGTAAGCGACGACCCGAAAAGCTGGATTCCGTCTAGTTTGTTCTCGATAAGGAATCGCTTGGAGAAAGTTGGACAGGCCTGAACAAGCGCAAAGACGATTTCAGTCGGCGGTCGAGATAGTCAAGGTCGTCGACGTGAGCGTACGTCGGTTTGTGCGCCGCTTCAGTTTGTTGTTGGAATATTATGCAAAGGAGACAGGTTGAGTGTGGAGTGAGAGAATATCCCGGCTAAAGACGGGTCCTCGGGCGCTAGTGAACTGTATCTCGGTCGGCACAAGAAGAAGTTCACAAGACATCTTATCACCTTCACGCCAACAACAACGACAGCCATAGCTAGACACGGCTGGCTCGCAAGACATCCCGGAATGGTAGCATCGAAGGGAAATGATGGAGATTCCAACATCGACGCTGTGCCCGGCTACAGTCTACTGCGACCGACTGCGAAGACGCTAAAGAGCCGACGTGTGCTCTTTGCTTACTCCACTTCACCGCTCTGCAGTCTGCCCTGTCCACCAGTTCATCCCACTTCCCATGCACGAGACGTATGGGTCGATGTCATTGATCAGATACATCGACCCATCCTTGGCCTCAGGCACACTCCATCAGAGTTCTCCCAAGTCTTGTTGTCCCGCGGAAAAGGTTCCGAAACAGTCCTTGCGAGGAAAATGGCACCCGGAGTGCATGTGGCCGATGCGACCATGTTCAAAACGTCGTGGAGCACATTCATTCAGTTGGGTATCTGTTTGTGCACCACATTCGAAAGACAGATGACCTATTTCCCTTCTACAACAGCCAAATCCTCTCGTTCCCACCAACATCCCTGGTCCCAGCAGCATTCATTCTCCCATAAAGTATTCTCAATCCTACCGCGATAGCAGCCGTGGCGAACGAGCATGCAGCACAGACGAAGTTCCCTGTCGGATATCCGATTGCGGCCTCCTCCGGCCTCCAAATCCACTGCGCAATGATCTGGCTCACACCAGCTGCACTGTTGTTGAGCGCTGTCGCGATACCCATACACGCGATCGCAGGAACATTGCAGGTCACCCACGCTGACAACGGTCCAGACGATGGGAACGCACCGCAAGCGCAGAGCATGAGGCATCCGTACCGAGCAAGGTAGGCGTCCGCCGGCAGTAAGCCTGCAGTGAGCCATCCAATACCACCGATCGTGGACGCCAGTGCGATGTGCCAGCCGCGCATGTTGAACCGGTCGGCGGACCAGCCAAGCGCAAGACAGACGCAGTAGCCGACAATCCATGGCGGAACGGTCATCAGCTGTGCACGGATGGAAGTGTAGCCCAGGCCGGAGACGATTGTCGGGCTGAAGAAGGTGAGGGAGCCCAGAGGGACGCAGTCGGTGAGGTATGCAAGGTAGTGTGTCATCATCCTTGGGCTGAACGCCGTGGCGAGAACTTCCTGTCTCGAGGCATGTTTTTGTGTGTACCCACCGCCTTTAACAGCAATGCGGTCTTGGATGTACTTTTTGTCATCGTCGTTGAGGAACTTGGCCCGTGCAGGATAGTCCGGCAGAAAGAACAAAACGGGCAAGACGCAGATGACTGTCAGCACTCCTTCGATGATGAAGAGCCAGCGGAAAGCTTCGAGACCTCCGTCGCCGTTGAGGTGTCCGACTCCGTAAGCAATGCACCCACCGAAAGCTCCGGCCGCGGTGGCGGAGGCTAGGACGAAGGCAATGCGGACGGAGCGCTCTTCAACGGGGTACCAGAAGGTGATGCTGAATAGTATTAGCATGTCTTCTTAACCTGGATTCGCTAATCCACACTCACAGATAGACAATTCCTGGAAAGAATCCTGCTTCAAAGACACCGATGAGGAACCTCAGCACCGTGACCGTCGCGAAGTTCTGGACGCCGGCAAAGCCAATTGTGCAGACACCCCAGGCGCCTAGCAGCGTGGCTAACCACACTGATGGCCGAACGTAACGCTTCATGATCCAGTTGCTGGGCACTTCAAAAAGTGCCTAGTGAACAGAACGATAAAGTCAGCAAAGTCTCAGGCATGTCCATGCGGAACCAGCATCGGGCACGGAGTGCTAGTGCCATGCCTGCGAAGTCTTCTGCAGTCTCGTTGGCTTACATATGCAAGAGAGAAGAGCGAGACCGCAATGCGGTACTGCATCTGGCTCATGCCCGTTTGTGACAACATGTCATCTTGTGTCTCCTTGTTCAATACTTTTGCGTTTCCGATGTTACCTCGATCGAGATAGTTGAGTAGATAAACGAAAGCGCAGAGTGGGAGAATGCGGAGGTCCATCCTTCGAACAAGTTTTCGTGCTCGTGCCTTGTCTTCCACGAAGACGCCTTGCTCGTGGTAGATGGCACCTTGCTTTCCCTGTAGTTACATTAGACGTGTCGGCCGAGGAACAGCTCAAGGTCAACCCACTGACTCGCCATCGCTGATGGTGTCGACATGTTCGACTTCTCGTTTGGTGTCCATTCTGTCTTTAGCTCGTCGTAGGAACTGAAGCCCAGCAGCAGAAGAGTGAGAAAGAAGACAAGAAGACAAGCAAAGGACGCGAAACCTACTTGGCTAATAGTTCAGCATCAACTCAAACATTGCAGATCCCCTCTTCTACGCCACGTTTTCGAGGTTCCGCTGCAGAAGGTCGTCTCCTCGCGTGGCGAGCTACCCCATAGGAGGAGCTGATCGGCGTGCGGGGAGTCTGCGGAGAAGTGGGTTTACTGGAGCAGGTTATCCGTTCTGGCCGTGTTGTTGGAACTGAAGGCAGATGGGCAGTAAGTGTCTCTCGGTGCCGAATGCATTCTGATGATGTTCGTAAGAGGGCTGAAGAAGGAAGGTATGGCGTCGCCGGCGAAAGTAGCCGGTGGAGACGACTCCGAGCTGTCCTTTGCTCGAATGTGAGGTGCATGCCAGTCTCGAGGACATCCATTCTTCTAATAATCGTGGGCCATGCGAACGGTGTGTACTCCTCCTAATGCTTGTCTGACGGTAGGGTCGGTCCCGACCTCGATGTCGCTGGACTCCCCACCGCCTGATGCAGATTGGCAGAGCCCAGAAAGGCATCGCCAGGCCGCGTGTCCCCCGGCATGCACAACCCAACTTGTTACAGCAACTCCAGCTTCATTCGATGTGACCCAGGCAGAGAAGTTCCGAAGATGTAGGATGGAGTAAGAGCGATGTGGACGCTGTTTCCCTCGAAAACGGAGCTGCGTCCAACCCATGCATGCCAAGCATCGAGCGTGTCCATTTCGCGTACGCGTTGCCGTTTGACCAATCTATCGCTCTCGACGTCTTGCTGACTCTCACTCCATCATTCCCAAGCCACCGATATGTCCAGAACAGTGCCACGGTCGGCGGCCGCCGATCGAGATGCGGTCGCTTACCTCCAGACGCTCTCGATTCCTGAGATTCGTGCCATGGCCCGCATAACCGATCCGATGTGCGGCATGAATGCAGCAGGATCCGCATTCCAGACGGACGAAGAACTGATCGGCTACCGCAATGACATGGTCCGTGATCTCAGGGATGGTGGTCCACTGCAAGGTGGTGGAGGTGAGGTTCTCTCGGCCTATTCTCGAGACCGCCTGCAGGACTGGATTCGGAGGCACCCTACTGCTAGTCGTGGACAGGCTCCTCCTGCTAGCAATCGGCCCGCCAATGCCAGCTCGCTCGACTACAGCAGATTCGAGTCTATTGACACTGATGCATCCGGATCTGAAGCTGAGAATGAGTATGAGTATAATGATGATGATGATAATGATGATGACTCCGAGTATGATGATTTTTTTGACGAGGGTGAGGAGGAAGAACGCATGTTTGCCATGCTGCAAGACGAACTTGCAGCACAATATGCAGACTGTCCAGAGAGCCTACTTCCAGAATACGAAGCGCGAATGCAGGGCCTACGAGACATCTACGAGAGGACCGCGAGCGACAGGCGTTTCGGCGGCGTGAATCCACAGTTGTTGCGGGCCACCGACTACGGGATGCGAGCGGTCACAAGCGCAGAACTGGAGCAGAATCCATATCTGGAGCAGGATGATGAAGTCTTTCGTCGGAAGGTTCGTGCTACCCGGCGTAACATTGGTGTTCCACCTCGCTTCTTGACTGCCGCCGAACTACGCACGGAAGCTCGCGAGAAAAGCGTCGCGATCTTCAAGGACTACCAGACGTTGCAAGCTGTGCTTGACCGCCACGAAGGCACGATCCAAAAGCGTTGGATGAAGAAGACAAAAGCTCAGCGTGTCAAGATTCTTCTCGCTGCGTGGCCAGGAATGACCGCCAAACACAGGCCAGATGTTGATGCCGCAACACGTGGTACGACGGAAGGTCCTCGCACCGATTGGTCAAAGGAGATGCAAGAAGCCTTCACGTGGCCGAACATTACCCAAGAGGACCTGGCAAAGCCGAGAGTGCTCCCTCTGCTGCTGAATGCAAGGGCAAGGAACGGGCCGTGGGTCTTTTGGCAATTTGATCAGGACTCCGTGAGCATTGGAAACATGGTGGGTGCGCTCGACGAGCCCTTTCTGAATCGACACCATATGGTGTTCCGCGGGCGGACGACTCCGGATACGTACGGTGAATTGGTACAATTCGACAGCACCGAACAAGGCGACAAGGTGATGCGAGAAAGGAGCGTTCCCCCAGGTATCGGCTATGTCATCCTCACCATTCAGCAGCGTATTATGCGATTCTTGGTCGATTGTTGCGAAGCGATTCTGCACGACATCCCGGCGAACAAGCTTCTCGACTACCCAGTGCTACCTGAGCCTACGCTTGCTGCTGAGAAGGCTACTGGACTTGGTTCGCTGGCGGTTCTGAACTTAGAAGCGCCATACCGGGCACCCACCTCCATTGACATTGCAAAGCTGAAGGCCGTTTTCAACGCAAAAAGGTCCGCGGCCGAGGACCACGTCTGGGCCTTGCGCGAGGATCCTTCGTACTTCGAGTTCACCCTGAGAGACGCCATGGATCATCGTTACGAAAACGTGAAGGATAGCCACGGCATGACACATCCTATCCTCCAGCATGGCCGAGAGAATCTCATTTGGGGACCCGTCATCAGCAATGCCGTTGCAAGTGCCGAATACTACTTGGAGATCTGGACCAAGTTGTGCGAGATCATAACCGATATCGAGACTGAGATCGAAGCACACGGCGGAACCGCTCCACTGGGCCAGACTCTGCACAAGGAGGTCAAATTTCAGCTGTCTTACTTCAAGATGTTCTTGAAGTGCGCGATGAGGGGCCCACTGTCTCAACTCAAGGCTGAATTCCTCTCGTCGCCGCCGTTTCGTCCGTATGTCGAGAGACCGCAACAGGACACTCCGGACTCCAGAAAGACCGGGATTCATTCAGTAGCAGTCAAGGAGACACCGCAGACACTCAGAACCATTATGGTGGAAGGCTCTCCCGAAGCCAATCTTCAACACCTTGTCGCATTGTTGACAGAGGAGGGTACGCGAGGTCTGTACGCCGAGCATTGGGGCTTCAGTACCGTCGTAGATGAGCTCGGCAGACTTGTGGAGAACGAGCCTCGCGCCAGAAATATGGTATCCTCACGAGTTGCGCAGACCATCTCTGAACTCTCTGTGATTACGGAGGCCCTTCGCCAGATGATCGCGTATGCCGGACAGATCCATGAAGTGCCCATGCCTCCCTTCACGGACAGAAAGGGAAGAAAGCTGAAAGGACTCACTCTTCCTTATTACAACTTGCTGGACGACATTGAAGGTGCAAAGCCTGAGCAGTTCTACCAGCTGGGACTGCCCACTGACAAACGCTTCTTCTATCCCTCGGACAAGCGCCGGACGAAGGAAAATCACGAAGCCATGCGTGCCGCGGAGGCGAGGTTGGATGCTTTCTGGCACAAAGTCGATGCCAATCTCGAGGTGAAGCGACAATCGCAGCTAAACCATTTGAAGCAATGCAACGACTGTTGCGATTGCGGCGTTGAGAGCGCTGCAATGAAGTTGCTAGCACAACCGCGTTACCTTCAAAGAACGGGCGTCTGGATCGATCCGAAGACCTCCGATGCGGACAAGAAGTCTATGCAAGATACAGAGCCACGTCGACTACTATCCGATGTATACTTTGACCTTCAACAACGAACAGAGCGTACGCTGAAGAGCTCGCACGATCACAAGCACGACCATCATGCTGGCCATGCTCACGGTCACAATCATTCCCACACGAAGACAAAGACACGCGGCGCGGCGGCCGCAGGCAAAGAGAATGTCCCTCCGACTGCACTCCCTCCCAGCGAACAGCCCGACGAACAACCCACCTTCCACCTCGACGCTCGCGCACTTCGAGTATTCAAAACCCTTTTCTACACTCCCTCGGCAGGCGCCACACCCGGCGAAGTCCCCTGGCTAGACTTCGTACACGCCATGGTAGCCACTGGTTTTGAAGCAGAGAAACTATACGGCTCAGTCTGGAACTTCCGGCCGACGAAACTTGATGTCGAGCGAAGCATACAGTTTCACGAACCCCATCCAAGCGGTAAGATTGCGTATCGGATTTGTCGGGGCCATGGGAGAAGGTTGAACAGGGCGTATGGGTGGACGGGAGAGAATTTTGTGGCACAGGGGAAGGGTGCGGTGGCTTTAGGCGAGAGGGCTGTCAATTGAGACTCCACTTCTTGTTCACTGCGCTCATTTTGGATATGGGTAACGAATCATGGACGAGCGGGCTGTACGATAGCATCGGATCGGGTATATATCATGATTATGTCATCGTTCCGAGCTCGGCTCGCGAACGCAAGCTCCAACGACAACTCTTCCTCATTTTCAAACACATCAAGGCAGAATCTCATCTGCCGGAAGACCGCAACCTCCCTACTAGCTGAAAGATCTCGAAGTCTGGACCGCTATGCCTTTCGCTACCGTCAACTCTCACCGCATACACTATGTCGAATCCTCAGAGCTCGGCTACGAGAACGACTCCAGCAAAGCCACGATAGTTATGGTCCATGGCCTCGGTTCCTCTCAGAACTTCTATGTTCCAACATTTCCCTCATTAGGTGGCCATCGCTGTGTCGCTCTCAGCACCTATGGCGCCGCACAATCCAAGTCGAAGGGCGAGACCCTTACCCTCGAAGAACTGGCTGACGATGTCATCGGTCTCATGGACCATTTGAAAGTCGAGAAAGCGGTTCTAGCTGGGCACTCGATGGGAGGTCCGATGGTTCTGACTGCAGCGGCGAGGACTCCGGAGAGAGTGCTTGGTGTAATTCCAATCGGACCGGTGAACCCGAGTTCAATCAAGCCGGAAATGTTCACCAGTCGGATTGAGACCGTGCTGAAAGGTGATACTTGATCGATCTAGGGCCTTTACAAAGCCGTGACTGACTCCACCGATGATAGATGGCATGGAACCCCTCGCCAATACCGTACCAAAAGCTGCGACCAACGCCAACAGCACCGGAGTGCAAAGAGCGATGATCCGCGAGCTGATCGTCGGCCAAGATCCCAAGTCATACGCTTCGCATTGTGAAATCATCGTCAACATGAAGGATCCTGGTTTTGCCTCGATCAAAGTCCCGGTGTTGCTGATTGCGGGTGATGAAGACAAGTCGGCGCCGTTGGAGGGTGTTCAGTATATTCATGAGCATCTGGGAAGCGAGCAGAAGGAATTGAGGGTGTTGAAGGGCGTGGGCCATTGGCATTGCATCGAATCTGGGGATCAGGTTGGGAGCCTGATCAAGGACTTTGCGGCGAAGATTGCGTAGGATGTGATTCCTGCTGAACATTCCATAGGCCGGTATGTTGTCGACCTGGAATTACAGCCTGTCCATGCTTCTGAAAGAGTCTTCGAACGACAGAGCGGACATCAAGCCGTGAACGAGCTTCAGCACTCAGTGAGGATTTCAATCGCTTTGACGGTTGGTCGCAGGCATCCATTGGTGTCAATGGCCGTTGCTTTTGCTGGAGCATTCCTGTCTTCCAAGCATACTGTATCATAAACCTGAAGGACTCCCTCACACAAATTCGCTCATTCGCTCCAATACCACATCTCAACCATTGAAATCGCGGCACCATCGCGGAACCCAACGATGCGCAGTCATCCTCAGCCGAAGTAGGATGAACGCTTCTCCCCTGCCATCTCACCGGTTGTACGGATCGACAAGTCCCTCGAACAGTCTGTCCCTCTTCGTAGTCAATCTTCTCAATCCCTCTCTTGCTCTCTCGACTTCTGCTCTCGCCGTCCTTGCATCAGCTGGTAAATTCTGAAACGCTCGCAACTCTTCCTCAAGGACCTGCAAAGCCGCCTTCTGCTCTTCGACATCTCCCATTCGCTGTTGCACATGCTCAATACCAATACCCCTTGAACTGGTTTTCGAAGCACCCAGACGCTCTTCATACTCTGCGACCTTCGCTTTGAGATGCTTTGCGAGCCGCGTCCACTCAGCCGTGTCTTCGACAATATCAGACGGCGCTTTGAAATCTTCACCTCGCAGGTCTTCGAGAAGTGCAGTGATCCGTCGCTGCTCCCGCTTCAAAGCTTCCAATTGCGCCTCGGCACGCTTGACCTGCTGCACAATCTCGAACTCCTCCACACCCAGGTCTACTATCCCCTTCCCTAGCCTCGCCACGTCCCCACTCCCACAATCCAAAACCACGCCCATCTCAGCCAGCACATCCAAGCTCTCCACTCCCTTCAATTCTTTCTCCACACCCTGCATCACCTCGGCTTGCAATCCGTCCTGCTTTCTCCCAAGTGCCTGTAGAGCGGACTTTTGCACTCTCTCCACTGAAGCGCGCTGTTCATCTGCATTTTCATTGAGATTTGCGAGTGTCAGGAGCGCCTGTAGGGTATCTTCGTTGCGCTCGAATGAAGGAATTCGAGAGCCGTAGCGTCGAGACAGCCAGGCGTCTACGGCAGCCCAGTCTTTGGCTTGTGCTTGTTGGGCGCGAGCTTTGGAAGGTGAGAAGAGTGCTGTCGCTGTCCAGTCGTCCATGTTTGCACTTTGAGGTAGCTCCGGGAAGGATTGGTGCAGTCCTTGTCAGGTTTCTTGGTGAGGATACTCTGGTTTATCAAACAGGCACGTTGACTGAGATCTTCTGGCCTGGTTCCGCTCTCGACGTATCTCAAGAATCGGGTTCTGATGTTGTTGTGTTGAAGTTGTTCGGCGCGTTCATCACACGAAGTCACTTGACCAAGCATTTTGGCTTCGTCCCACGACTTTGCTTGCTTGGTAAAGTCGTAAACATGACTTCACCAAGACGAATTTATTGAAGCCGTCAGAAACATCATCACCCTCGTCTCGTCACTTAGGAATTGACATCAGCCAGGACACTTCACTCCCCGGACGATTCGATCCCAACCCAATGCGAGACTATGTCCGCCAAAGCTGCTCTGAAAGCAGCGAAAGCAGCGTTGGATAATCAGCAATACGACACCGTCATAGAACAATCAAACCAAGCACTATCAGCGGACCCTTCAAACTACTTTGCCAAACTCTTCCTTGGACGAGCCTACGAGAAACAAGGCGAGTTTGACGACTCTGCCAAGAACTATCGCTCAGCGGCAAAGTCAAAACCAGACGATACTCAAGGATGGCTTGGTCTTTGCAGTGTTTACGAGGCACAGGAATCGAGGAAGGTAGATGAGTATCGCGAAGCCGCTATCAGTGCGGCGCAAGTATTTGCTACAGCGGATGATCGCGAACGCTGCCAAACGACATTTGATAAGTTGAGGTCATTCACCAAGAAATATGGCACGCCGGAGCAGAACAAGAAAGTGTTGAAGGAGCAACTTCCGGGCAGTGTTCTGTACGAATTTCTGGAAGGCAGAATTCCGCATCCGTCGCATTCATTCACGCGGCTAGCCGAATTGATCGAGGATGAGGAAGGGAAGTTCATTTCGAAGGAGATCGCAGAGCGGAGGACGAGGATCGGTGCGAGGGTGGGACAGGTCACTCTGGACGTCAAGCGCGAGGTGTTCCGAACCAGTGAGCTGGAGGAGATCTATCAGCAGATCATCAATTGGGCTAGCGATGACGAGATCAGAAGGCAGTACGAGGAGAAGCTACTTCAACGGGCTTATGAGACGCTGACTGTTTTGCCGATGGAGGAGAAGGCTGCCAAGCTTGATCAAGTTCTGACTCTCGCTGAGGGTATGGTCATCATTCACCATCCTTTCCGATTAGCTTGGGACCTGGTGCTGGAGTCGCGAGACATGGACGAATTGAGAGATCTGGATGCTGGAATACTGCGAGAGTACGCCAAATTCTTCCCAGATGGCGGACTTGCGAGGATCATGAAGGGTTGGTTGACGAGCGAGTTGTCTCCATTCCCGCCGCCGCCAAAGTCCGATGATGACGATGAGAAGGATGACATCTTCAAGCCCATGACTTCAGAAGATCGACTACTCCTCTTAACAGAAGGCCTTGCTGTTGCAGAGCAGTCTCCACTTGCGCATCGCCTGGTCGCAGACTACTATCTCCACATCGAGGAACATCAAAGCGCAGCCGACACCTCTCGATCCGGATTGCAGACCGTGCAGACTGAGGGTAACAAGCTCGGCCTCGCATTCCAAAACACCAAAGATGCTCTCAATTCAGTCTTGGCAACATCTCTGGTCCATCATCAAGCTCCGCGAAATCATCCCGAGGCAAAGCGACTATTTGAAGCGATTCTTCAACGGAAACCGAAGTTCACAGCGGCACTGATCGGGCTAGGCTTGATCATGGAAGAGAACGAGGACTATCAAGATGCGATTACATTTTTCACCCGAGCTCTGGAAGAAGATAAAGGCAATGTCCGCGTGGGTACAGAGCTTGCTTGGTGTAGAGCACTAAGCGGTGATTACTCGCGGGCGGCCGAAGAGCTTGAAGACTTCCTCCAACTCATCCGAGCGGATGATCCTCGGACCAGGGATCTGCGAGCACAGACTTTGTACCGCATAGGAATATGCTTGTGGGAAATGGACGCTTCCAAGGCTGCTCGCAAAGACAGGACTGGTGCTTACTCTCGCTTCATCGCTGCGATCAAGACGAACATCAACTTTGCGCCGGCATACACGAGTCTCGGAATCTACTATGGCGACTACGCCAAAGACAAGAAGCGAGCACGGCAGTGCTTTCAGAAAGCGTTCGAGCTGTCTCCCGCCGAGGTCTCCGCCGCAGAACGGCTAGCCAGGACATTTGCTGATCAAGGCGACTGGGAAATTGTAGAGGTCATCGCTCAGCGAGTGGTCGACTCAGGTCGCACTCGTCCGCCTCCAGGCTCGAAGAAAAAGGGCATCAGCTGGCCGCACGCCGCCCTCGGTGTGGTTCAAATGAATAAGCAGGAGTATCAGAAATCCATTGTATCGTTCTTGGCTGCACTCCGAATCAGTCCGGACGAGTATCAACCTTATGTCGGCCTTGGAGAGAGCTATCACAACTCTGGGAGGTACAACTCGGCGCTTCGAACTTTCAACTACGCTTTGGAACCGCACGACAAGGTGGACTTGAAGATCACTGGAGAGAGGTGGTTTGCCAAGTACATGCTTGCCAACGTCCACCGAGAGCTGGGCGAGTTTGAGGAGGCGACGCAGGGCCTGCTACATGTCTTGGAGGAGCGACCAACCGAGTTTGGTGTGCTCATGTCGTTGCTGCAGACACACGTGGAGCATGCTTGGCGATGTGTCGAGACTGGTCTGTTTGGTAGAGCCGTGCAGAGTGCGAAGGATGCCATTGAGGTTGCGAAGAAGATTGCAGAGGGAAACACGAACGCTTTCAACATGTGGAAGGCGGTAGGAGATGCATGCTCGATCTTCTCTTGGGTGGGAAGTGCGATCGAGGAATTCCCCGAGGATGATCTACGGACTTTGCTTGACACAATTGCAGCTGCAGAGGTGTACGAGTCGCTGGCAGACGTGGATCGGGTTTCGCTGGAGGCGCTGAAGAAGCCCGCGACGAACGGCGCCACAGCATCGCCTACAGCGCTTCCCAAGTCGATGGTCGCGTCAATCCTCGCATTCAAGCGAGCAATCCACTCTTGCTCACATGAGATCCACGCCCAAGCCGTAGCGTGGTATAACCTAGGATGGGCTGAACAACGTGCCCATGCGATCAGCGACGCAAAGACCGGCAAGAAGTACAGCAGCGCGGCCGTCCGCTGCTTCAAGCGTGCAATCGAGCTCGAAGCCGGCAACGCGGAGTTCTGGAACTCGCTCGGTGTGGTCACTACCACGCTCAACCCTGCCATCGCACAGCACTCCTTCGTCCGCTCTCTTCACCTCAACGAATTGAATGCCAAAGTTTGGGCCAACCTCGGCGTCCTCTACCTACTGCAGAACGACATGGAACTTGCCCACCAAGCATTCGGCCGTTCACAGAGCACAGATCCAGACTACGCCCACGCATGGATGGGAGAAGGTCTCATCGCTCTGCTCACCGGTGACTCGTCCCTTGCCCTCAGTCACTTCACCCACGCTTTTGAGATCTCTGATTCGACATCTCTGCTCGTCAAACGACATTACGCCCTCTCGACATTTGACCACCTACTCAACTCTCCATCCTCCTCAAACGATCTCACGAAGCTCATTCAGCCGCTCTTCGCCCTCTCTCAGCTTACCACTCAGTCTCCCCACGATCTCCCCTTCCGTCACCTCTCCGCCCTGTTCCTCGAACGAGTGGGCTCCCATCTCGATGCGATCGAAGTTCTTACATCTCTTTGCAACGACGCAGAAGCCGAATACGAGATCACCGAGTCCGATGCGTCTCTTGCACGTTTCGCCCAAGCGAAAGCAGATCTCGCGCGGAACCAGCTCGCAGCGAAGTCTTTCTCTGATGCAGCAGAAAGTGCAGAGACTGCCCTTGACCTCTCGTCTGACGCAGATAACTCCGGTCTTGACGCCGACTCACGAAGGAAGCTCCGTCTATCTGCGCATCTTACTGCTGGATTGGCGCTACACAACGAGGGTAAGATGGGTGAAAGTATCAGCATGTTCAAGGCTGCGCTGGGGGAAAGCAATAACGATCCGGATGTGATATGCTCCCTCGTCCAAGTCCTCTGGGCGCAAGGCGGCGCGGATGAGAAAGCTGTCGCAAGGGAGCAGTTATTTGAATGTGTGGAGAAGTCGCCGGAACACGTCGGCGCTGTAACATTGCTCGGTGCGATCGCGGCGTTGGATGATGATCAAGACACTGCGAGTGCTGTCAAGGACGACTTGATCGCGCTACGGACGAAAGATGGTCTCTCGACGAAGGAAATTTCGGGCATTGAGACATTGCTTTCCTCATTGGCAGCTTTGTCGCCTGGCTCAGAGGTAGAATCCCTCACCGAAGCGCAGGCATCGATCTTGCTCCGGCCAAATGACCCGCAGGCCTGGACGAACCTAGCAAATCTTTCGGGAGAGGCCACGGCAGCAGAGATGGCGTTGAAGACTGCCGCAAAAGCTGTCCCTCCAAGTGGCGATATGCAGGCCAGCGACTTGAGTCTCGCTTTCAAGGGTGTGGGCACACTTGGGGATTCCCAGAGAGGGAGAGTACTCGCACCATGGGTTGGTGGACAGTGATCCAGCAACAGAGCTGTGGTAATGCTGGTCCGACAAGGAATCACCAATACTAAAAAGATGATATAGATAACAGATCCATGGTCTCAGTCCTGGACGTTCAAGGCACAGAGTCGGCCCCGAAAATATATGGACCCACATCGACTTCACGATGATGCCAAAGCTTGAAAATTCGTCGGGCGTTTCGCGGTGTTATCATCTCCACAAACATCCCAGCTCGTCACACAAAGGTCACTCACAGATAGGCTCGTCTGCGAAAACTGCCTGCGAACTCGCCACATCTAGGGAATGTTTCCCTGCTTGTGGTAAGGCAAGATCGTGGTATGTGCAAGGTACTGCTATCATCAGACGTGCATCATTGATACGGTCAATAAGTATATCTCTACGCCTCCACGTTTCCTGTCTTTCATACTTTCCATTCCTGACTCTTCCGCGCTTCCGTGACCATTTTCACCATCAGTCAAGATTCCAAAACCTACAATTCGACCGGAACAATAGAAACTGAACCACATATCCCACCGAATCCATCAAAGCCCTCTCCCTCTCCATCAAAATGTCCCACCGCCCTCCAAACGCCCCTCGAAAGTCTACCATGCGTTCAATTCGCACAAACAAGACGTCCAATACAGCGCACAACCTCGCTGGCCCACCCTCCCGCCCTCCACTTCCTCGCACCGACAGGACGGATGCTCATAACACCTACTATGCGCAAGGCTACCGCGCTCTGAACCCTTTGATGGAAAACACCGAGCCACGGCCCAGCTTTTCTCTCGCGAGGACTTTTCCGCATCAAGTCCGGTGGGGAGCTGGGAAGAAGACTGGTAGTCCCAAGGCTGTCGAACAGGCTGAGAAGGGAGAGACGCAGACGGCACCGTGGGATAGGGAGGGTGAAGTGGAGCAGGCGACTGCAGGGGGCGAGGATGCCGGAGATGAGGCGGTGGAGTCCGAAACGAGTACGCAGGTCGGTCGACTATCGCAGGCCGGGAGGGATGTCGAGGAGGGAGATGACGACGACACACCGGAAGTGCAGCATCGGCGAGTCGACGCTTTTCGGAAGGATGGGGAATGGGCTGGGAATGTGGCGGAGGAAGATACAGTAGGAGGCGATGCTGAGGATCGTGAGTCGTCTTCCATCCTCCATCGTAACCAGATTTGAACGTTGCTAACCAGAATCTTCGCAGACCCATTCAACCACTGGGCCCTCCTCCGCCTCCGCTTCCAACGCCCTCTAGCCGAATGGCTCGGAACCACAATCTACAGCTTCATCGGCATATCCGGCACTCTCGCCGTACAAACCTCCTCCCCTTCCTCTCCCCTCACACCTCAATCCCAATACTGGACATGGGGTTTCGCGACCATGCTAGCGATCTACATCTCCGGCGGCGGGTCCGGTGCCTTTCTCAACCCAGCTTTGACGATCTTGTTGTCTGTTTTTCGAGGCTTTCCCGCCCGGCGTGTGCCGACTTATATCCTCGCACAACTCCTCGGCTGTTTCACGGGTGCTCTGCTCGCGTTCGCAGTGTATCGAGATGGCATCCTCATGATGTCGGAAGATGGAGGGCTGAGCGCAGAGACGACGGGTACGGCGTTTTACACGCAGCCGAAAGAGTGGATGGGTAATGGGAGTGCCTTTTTGACTGAGTTGCTGGGAACGGCAGTTGTGGGGATCTCAATACTTGCCCTAGGAGACTCGGGCAATAGCCCACCCGGAGCAGGAATGCACGCTTTCGTCATAGGTCTGCTCATCACGACCGTGACGATGGCGTTTGGCCAAGGCACGGGAGGATGCTTCAACCCAGCAAGAGATTTGGGTCCGAGGATCGCGACGATGGTGGTGGGCTATGATAGCGGGATGTGGAGTGCGCGGAATTGGTGGTGGATCTGGGGAGCTTGGGGAGCGACTGTGACTGGAGCCTTGCTTGGAGGCTTCGTGTATGATGTATGTGTTTTCAAAGGCGGAGAGAGTCCGGTTAATTATTCATGGAGAAGATGGAAGGTGGAAGGGCTGAAGGAAGAGAAAGTGTGGACGGAAAGACTTGGGATGAGGAGGAAGACCAAAGATCTGCAGAAAAGGTTGGAGGAGGGAGCAGTTGAGAAGGAATAAGAGAGCAATCCTGTCGTTGCTGTGGAGCTGATGCAGTCTGAGGCAGCTTTATACCCTAAGATGAGATGTACGAGACCACGACCTGAAGAATTGTCAGCAGCATCCCTAATGTCAACTCGCAGCCATACTCACCTTCCTCGCGCTCATGCCCTTCTTCTGCGTGTCCAAACCCAGCTGCACGCTCCTCAAGCCCTCTCCAACAATCTTCGGATCCGGCTTCGGCACAATTGCCCCCTTCTTGTCCGACTTGAGTGCCTTGGGCAAGAAGTCTCGCCAGATGTATGGTCCGACTTCATTGCTGAAGATGTCCGTGGCGCTGACTACAAGAAGAGTCAGCAATTCACGATCGAATACTTCCAGCGGACTTCATCCACTTACTAGCCTTGACTCTCACTTCTCCCGGAATGCCCTTCTCCGGCACACCCCTTACTGTCACAACCACAGCCTTTCCCTCCGCCTTTGCCGCGATCCTCGCACAAGCTTCCACCGCTCCGTCGGCGCCAACAGCATGGAACACGCCCGCTAGCGTCTTACCCTCGAGACACTTCGCGACCTGCTTTTCGATGTCGTTTTCGTGATAGTCAAAGACTTCCTTCGCACCCAGGTCCTTGCAGTAGTCGAAATTCGCAGGACTCGCTGTCGTGATGACCTCCACGCCGGACGCAACGGCTAGTTGGATGGCGCAGCTACCGACGGAGGAAGAGCCACCCCATATCAGAATTGTCCGATGAAGAGGCTTGGGCTCGTCGGTCGTCGGGAGTGGGAGTGAGAGGTAACCTTTCTGGTACAGACCAGCGCTGGCGGTTGACACGCCCAATGGCAATACAACACCGGCGGAAGAGCGAATCTTAGAGGGAAGCTCGGCTACGCTGTTCTTGGAGCAAACAACGAATCTTTGAAAAGCGCCTGTTGCACCTGATGGAAGGTCTGCATTGGAGTGGGTGCAGTGTCTGTAACACAGTCAGAATTTCGTTAGCAAATATCTCAACAGATCGGACATTTGATACACCACTCACGCGATAACCCTCGTTCCGATCCTGAAATCCTTCACATCGTCTGCGACCTCCACTATCTCTCCCGCCACATCTGAGCCGAGGATCGTCGGATACTGCAGCTTGAACAGATCTGAGTCCTGTAAGATCCAGTCGATGGGGTTGACGGCGACGTCGTAGACTTTGATCACTACATGGCCTTTGGGAGGCTTCGTATACGGAGCATTGGAAACAACAAGAGGTCTTTCAGTGGCATGAAGGATCCAAGCGGCGGCGTTTTTGGGGGAGAAGAGGGTTGCCATGTTGGATGTGTGTTCGTGGTCGTGCGGGTGTTGTGTTCAGTTCTAGCTCCTGTCGTATTGATGAAGCTAGGTTTGTTGGTTGTGTCGATGACGAGGTGTGGTCAATATCGAGGTTGAAGTGGCGGACGGGAGCTGTGTAGAGCTCCAAGTCGTGCCTGCATATGAGGGGCAATACCGTCAGGCGGCAGGATGAAACAATGGAACCTTACCGTATGGAATACATCCAAGAAGTCACGCACCTCATACAAGTCGAGCTGTGTGTATTTCTATCCATCTCTATCAACATTGCCATCGTGATGCAGAACATGTGAACTCAGGGCATGCCAGCGTCTCAATAAATCCCATACTGACCACGCCGACAAATCGTCAACTCTCCCTTCAAACTCACCTCTCCACTCTCCCTCCCTCCACCTCACAACTTCCCAACCCCCTCGTCGACAAAAATCTCACTACTTCCCGGCGCATACCCTCCCGCCACAGCAACAACCCCATCTCCACCCTCCTCCACCAAAAAGCACTCCTCCTCATCCTCTCCATCCTTGAACCTGAACACCCTCGCCTCAGCATTCTTCCACCCATGCACATTCGGTCCTCTCTCATTCGCAGTGATCCTCCTCAACACATCCCCATGCGCGACCAGAATAATACAATTCTCCGGACGCTTCCTCAACCACTGCCTCACCCACCTCGCTCGCTCCGTCAAAGCCTCCTCGTCCGCGGCCCAGAATCCTTGCTTGGAAGTCCAGTCGTCCGTCAGGTTTTCAAAGTTGAATTCCTGGAATTCCGGGTCGGCGGAGAGAGTTGCGGCGGAGGAACCGGTGTCGCAGGGAAAGTCGTTGCATTCTTGGGCTTCAGGGAGAGTGACGACTTTGCCGAGACCACCGAGACGGTCGATGGTAGGCTTGTAGCCTAGGTAGGTTGTTTGCAGGGTGCGTTTGAGTGGGGAGGAGACGACTAAATCGACTTCGGAGAGGAGGCCTGGTGAGGTTGAGTTGATTTGGTTGGAGAGCGAGGAGGCTTGTTTCCGGCCGAGAGGTGTGAGAGGTGCGTCGGGGACTGGGGGAGAGGGTTAGGTGGTGGAACTAGTAGAAACAACACGGCGAGAGGGAACTCACTGGTATAATCAAGGTCGACATTGTGCTCGGCCTGAGCATGGCGGGTGAGGATAATGCGGGAGTTGGGAGCCATGGTCGCTGAGAGTGGATGATGTGCAAAGAGAAGTCTGAGCGGAATTTGGAATCAACAAAGCTTTTCTACCTAAGGTATCTTCTAATCGAGAGTGACAATAGATGTGATGGAGTGTTGCACTGTGACTCCAACGACGAAAAATGTTGTCCGTGACGTAGTTCTGATTGCAAGGGTCATTCACCGTCGGCAATTCCGAATAGGCAATTCCGCTGTGTCTGTCACATGCAAATATCGCAACTATTTGACTGAACGCATGGAGGATGGATTGACGGGGTATGCTGTCAAGTAATCAGATTGACATATGAAGTCGAGAACGTCTCGGCAATAGTTCTATGGGGACAACGCGAGCATAGTGGATAATGCATCGATCGGCAGAGTATCATGTCAACGTATCCATGGACTGAGCCAAACGCCAGCGCATATGTAGCACAGTCATCTATACTGCTGGCAACGAGAACCATCATCCCGAATCGTAGAGATCGAAAGATCGCTGCCAATATGCGATGTCAGATCAGGCAAGCGTCCTCAAGGGATGGCATGATCAAGAAGACCGCTTTCACAAACTTCAATAACGACCGGGCTGAATTGCTCCTAGCGATGTCAACGTGAGAACTTACTTCTTGCTTTATTGACACTCTATAACAAATGGACACATGCCTTGCGATCATGTCGACGGCGCGGCCCTCCATTCGAAAATGTTGGAGTCGAATGTTCGAACATACTTTCCATTTGCAGGGAAGCCTTTGAGACAAACTCCACGTGGCACTCACGATCGTTGCAAGGGCCCTTGAGATTTCTGCTCATCGTCCTGGTTCGGACAGGTCTGGATTCTGGACTCATTTCGAAGCTGACATTACGCTTCCATGGTCCGCGATGTAACCTTCCGTCGTGGACAGTGATGGTAGCACCTCCAGGGACAATACCTCGTACGACTGGACTCAGGTGTATAAAGTCGGCCAATAATGCCTCGAGGTTTCCGCCATCTGCAAAATATCAACACAACACAAGATCATCACCCAACTCTTCTTCGCCCAACATGCAGTTCACAACGCTCTCCCTCCTGGCCACCCTCGCCGCCCTTGCCCTTGCCCAGGACAACGTCTGGGAAATCGACACCTACGTCAACCAGTGCGACAAGGACAAAACGTGCGCCTACAGATTCTACTTCGGCAGCAAAGGCAGCAAGGACACGCCCGACTTCGAAGCCATCTGCGAAGGACACACCGGCTACTCCGACACGACCCTGCGGCCATGCTCCATCATCCCGGGAGAGTCGGGCGACAACGTGAAAGGCGCATCGGCTTACTACGCCCAGCTTCCGCCGTCCAAGTGGAACGACCAGGGCAAATCTCAACTGAAGGTGACGCTCGACTTCGATGATCAGTGAGTTGTCTTTCCGCTTTGTGTGTTCCGCTTTTGAAGAACGATGTCTGACTGCGGTGAAATAGGCATTGGGAGGCTGAGCACCACGGACCCTACGAGGAGTATGACAATGGCGATTACTTCGACGTCACCCCGGAACGTGCTTGAAGAAGGTCGAGGGCTGGAACACGGTCCAAGTCGTGGATCATTCGGATGGAATGTGTGTCGTGGGAGGAAGATTCGGAGGATCCCATGGTCATCGGGAGAGACATGCAGGTGGACGTAGATACCTTCATGCATTCAAATGGCAATTTTGAGTCGTTGAATCCCTACCGCCCAGTCATTTGTCCACGTTCCCTCCTCACATCTTGCTCTTGATCTCCTCCGCCAACTTCTTCAACCTGTCCATATCTCCCTTCAACATCGGCCATCCAATCCCCAGTCCCTGCGTTTCGTCCGGCTTCGGAATGACGTGAAAATGTACGTGATCCACCTCTTGATGTGCCAATCGTCCGTTGTTCTGCAGGATGTTGTAGTTCTCGGAGCCTTGCGCGGAGGCAATCTTCTTGGCGACGGGCAGGAGTTCGGAGAGATCGGAGTCGGGAATGTCGGTGAGCTTTGCGCCGTGGTGTTTGGGGATCACGAGCTGTGTTGGAGAAGGATGTCAGCGAGATAGGCCTATGAGCTGGATGGCATGCGGAGTAGGGCTCGAGGCGGCCATCAAGGTCATGAGTTGAGGAGAAGATCGTACCGCGTGGCCGTAGCTATCACTCTGTCAGCTCGAGACCTTTCCGTGTCTATGGATCTACCTCGCTACTCACGCAAGAGGGTTGATGTCAAGAAATGCGAGAGTCTTCTCACTCTCGAACAGCTTCATCGATGGGATCTCTCCTGTAGGATGGTCAAGAGCTGCCGGACGGGAGAACGAAGAGGACCGAATCACCTACCCTTGATGATCTTACAGAAGATGCAGGCGGCAGTGGACATGATTGTCAGTGTTGAGATGTGCTGGTATGGAGCTGGACGTTGTCTCATCAGTCAACATTCGTTGCTGCCGTCGCCAATGCTCTCCCCCACCCATATGACGTGGGCCCGGAATAAGGCATCAGTTCAGGCATCCACAAGGTGGAATTTCGGACGGGTCAATCCTCAAGCCGACTACATGCCCTCGCCTTTACGCAGTCTGGAGAGTGCTTTGCCATAACAGAGCAAAGCTCCAGAGGTCGAGTCCTACATCGTGATCGCTACGGCGGCTTGCTTGAGCTTTGCATGAGCTCGTCAGCTTCTCCTGGCGCTTCCACGTTGACCGAGAAACCCGACCATTCCCAAGACCCATTGCACTCTGGTCGAGCTCCAACGAACAAGAGAGTGAATCACGCCTCCGAGACAAATCCATTGCCTGAATCCAGCGCGATGAACACGATTGCATACCATCGGAGAGCTCCAGCTGAGATATACAGCTCAGCCAGCCGCAAGATATGCCAGCAAGATCGCAGGATTCGCGAGCATTGTCTCCTTGGCGGCCTGCTTCGAATGCCCAGAATCACACCTTGCAGAGCGCGGCTCAACTCGCGCAGGTGATAGAATACGATTGGAGGCTTTAGAAGAATCACACGGCGGAGGGGCATGATATTGACCTCGCCGAAAAGTGAAAATGGAAGTAAGTCGTCTACTCGCGCTCACGATCACGACCATTGAGCACGGTCCGCTCAGGTTCGTTCGTCCCTTACAACCTGCTTGACCCATTTCTCGACCCGCCCTCGTCGACAGTAGCAACGCTGTCTCCATCCCAGCCAGCGATCAAGTCCTCCACTACAGCTAGCTCATCCTGTCCCCAGACCAGCCCTCCCGTCTGCGTCCAGGCCTCCTCGCTCTGCCCTTCTTTCCGACGATAGACTCTGTACGTCGGTACACCACACATCCCAGCATCCTTCGCCTGTTTGGTTCGAGCTCGCAATTCAGCCTTGATGCGTGGCTCGTTGGACTTCGCGATGAGCGTCTTGCCGTCAAAGCCGGCTTGGTCGATAACTTTGGCGACCACGTCGTCGTCCGACATGTCGAGGTTTTGTTCCCAGCAGGCTCGATCTGTAGAACGTCAGCTTGGACCGGCTTTGATGCGGTAACATCTGGGTTCCGCTGATACTTACATAATACTGTCGTCAGGCGCGGCTCAACCAACGCTACCCGTAGCAACGTCGGTGTGCGAATCGGGAAGTTATCTGCCCAGTAAAAGTCGATATTCTTGTCTTGATTGCCGGTTTGTGCATTCACGGCATTCCACCATCGATACCAGTCCTTGTGGTCTTGGTTCATATAATTCCGCTTTTGCTCGGATATCGCAGCTGAAGGAGTATTGGGTGCACCGATTCTGCTCGACTTGTCAGCCACGTCGGCGGAATGGACTGTCCTACTGCTCACTCTCGAAACAGAATTCCCAGCAGGAAAGGCTTCATGACAATCTGCAGCCTCGATCCGAATTGTCGCTGGAGTCTCGCCAACTGCGTCCAGCCCAGGAACGCCCAAGGCGAACTGAAGTCGTACCAGAACTCGACTCTGACTTCCTCTCCGTTCGGAATTGCCGTCCTTTTCGCTCTCGGCAACAAGCTCTGCAACGGTTTCGAGATCTTGCTGATCTCAAACGGATCGTGACCCTCATTGAGAGCCTGTATCGCCGCTTCGACCAGATGCATTCGATCTTGACCCCAATACAGGCGCTTCTGCTCCGGGATCCAGAACCCAGGAACGCCTGGGCTCCCTCTTTGAACGGCATCATTCGTTGCCTCCTCAAGCAACTTCCTCTCCCTCTGTCCTTCAAAGCTCCCACTCTGGATCGCCTCAACAATCCTCTCCGCCTCTCCAACTCCGGCACTCCTCACAGCCTCAACCAAAGTCGCCTTCTCCCCAATCTCCTTCCCCTCAACCCAATACGCTCGAAACAAAGCATGCGTCAATGCCGGTCTGTCAACCTCATCCACGAAATACAACAACCTCAACGCACCGGTCGTCTTCATCGGGTGCCGAGGTGGTTGGCGATGCGGGATTCCATGTCGCTTGATCGTCCGTTGGAAAGCGGCGTTGGAGACCTCCTTCTTGGTCACGTTGAAGACATCGGAGGCCGAGCCGCCGGCGCCTTGAGGAGCGGAGGTGGCGCGGTAGATGGCGCCGAGGAGGACGGGACGCCAGATTATACGCGCTCCGGTACGGGTTGCGAGGGCTTCGATTCTGGGGTGAGGGTGAGTATGTGGAGGAGGTGGCGGGGAAGTGAGAGATTGCGTACTTTGTGGAAGCGATGTAGGCGAATGGACAGGAGATCTGTTTGACGTCAGTTTGGTTTCAGGGAGATGGTCGGGTTGCCCAGACATCGTAATGGAACTCAATGATGTGGCCTTGGCTTTTGGAAGGCATGGTTGATCTTCGATGGATTGCCGGTGAAGTATCAGGGCTGATCGGACTGTGAGGTGCTTCTTTGGATGTTCAGATCAGTACATCAAGTCTGAATGACCGTATGTCAATGAATCCTCACAGCGGATGCTCAACGAATTGTTGTATCGTGCAGAGCGAAGTGAGGTTGGTAATCCGGTCCGAACAAGACCTCGGTTGACCTTGCCGATCTCCTCACTTTGTTCAGACATGAACAGTATCCACCTCAATCATCAAAATTCTTAGGCATTTCATTCATCGCATTATACAGCCTGTTATTACTGTCCATGCCGACGCCTCGCTGTTGATAAGGACGGTCTCCCATGCTCCTCGTTACACATTACACATTACGCCCCGTCATTCAGTCATACATATAGCAAAGATTCCCTCCAGTCGGATTGATGATGTCCCTGATCTTGGTGTTTTCCCAAGGTGGCGACATTTTCAGTTCGGTATCCAGATTTGCCTCGGGCAGTGGGCCCACTGTTGACATGTTGGTTAGTGGGAATGTCATCAAACCCGAGTGGAATGAGACAGATGAAGACGGAACTTACAGTTGTACGCTTGTCGCTCGTCGAAATTTTGGTCCTGATCCAATGCATTGGCTCGGTTCTTGAAGTCTTGAGCTTCCCATATCGCCCATAGGCGGTCCACTGTGGCGTGGTGAAAGAAGAAATAGATGTCTTGGCAGGAGTACAGGATGAGATTCTGAAGCCCACCGATGGAACCGTGGCCGATGACATGGGGCCCGTTCTGTGCTTCGAACTGTTTGTGATACGATGCGATGTCTGGCGTTCGTTAGCTAACGAGCAAACCGCGACCTCTACGGTGGCTTTCTTGACTGACCAGGCTTTGTCTGCAAGTCAAGCAGAGCGTCCGAGTTGAGGTCCTGTTGCAAGAATGACGGATCGAATGCTCGGGAGAGGCATTGGCCGGGTGTGGCATTCTCGGGGATATTGATCTTGTAGTCCTTGAAAGGTCCGTTCGTGATGCATCCATTGGAACCACCGTTGCCGCCTATCGACGTGTCCGTGCCGTCGAAGAGTGGGTTGTTCTCGAGCTTGTCTTGGTTGTTCAGGTAGTTGTGCCACGGCAAGTAGCCCGGATAGCCACAGACATCTCGCATCTCCTGCTCGAGCTTGTGGAGGAAATTGCGGTGCCATGGAAACATAAGTCCAGACCAGTGGATCTGGTTGGTGTTGACGACGTGTGCGACTGTGAAGTCGTCCCATCTGTTCTTCGCCCGCCTGTCGACATTTTGTGGGGTCTGTGATGGTTTGGACTGGAGGCATTTGACGGCGGCGATGAAGTCCAGTCGCTCTTGTCGCGACATGTTGCCCCTGATGTGGTGTTTAGCTGATGGGAAATGAGCTGATTGCAAATGGTTGGCAATTGGCGGATAAGCACATGACTCACCACTCTTTGCGGACTGCAATGTTGTTCTTGTTACACTGCCCGCTGTCGCTCAATTGCGCAAGTGTATTCCGCTGATAGGTTCCATGCATCTGCGCCAGTTTTTGCCGTGAATCCGACTGACGGGTCTCTAGTTGTGGTGCATCTCTTCTGCGATTTCCATCGTCCACTGGCTCGGCTTGTGCTTGGTGCACTGGCTCTGGCTCATCTCTTTTGGCAACATCGTTGATCCATTTTGGTCCAAATCTCCCTCCGTCCGTACTCGTTCCTGGTAGTCCCGCGATCTGCTTGACAGTCTTGACAGTGTCCGTCACTGGCTTCGCAAGCGAGTCGAGATCTTGGAGCTGCGGCACCGCTGCACCATGGACGGCACCTGTGGCTGCGAGCGAAAGCAGCAAAGCTTTATTGAGCATCGTTGCGAATTGAATCAGTGAGTGTAGGAAAGGTCGGGAACAGTCCAAATGGGACTATCGAATGCATTGTTGGCGCCTCGCTACCTTTATGATTCCTTCAAAGTCATACTAGGTACTCCATTCAGCATCGTATCGATGCATGGGTCTTGCCTGTAAGACGAATGAGTTCAAGTCCGGATTTTTGGACCCTGATAAGATGCTTCTATTCCTGAATGTCGGAAAGTCCATACACAATAGCATCTTTTGAGACTTGCCGTATGACGAATGGATCGACGTCAGTCGACACGAGTATTACCTAGATAGGTGTTTGCAGTCTCGGCACTTTTGCTGCTCAAACTTTGGTGGCTTGTTTGAGCACTCCGGAGAAGTCGTTCAAGCTTTGCGATACAGTTGAGGATCGACGCATGGACCTTGAACCCTCGCCCTTGAAACAAGTAAGTGGCAATCATCGTCAGCCATTCATACCTCCTACATGTCTCAGATGCGATGCATGCAGCATCAGTACTCGCCTATATCGAGAAGCGGGCGGCAATGCAGCCGTGTCTTACATCATTATTTCACAAGCCCACTTCAGCCTTGCTCTCCGCTGGCGTATCAGCCACACGATACACCAACTTGTTGGCGCTGACCTTCTCATTCTTCATGTCTTCCATGCCCTGGAGAGCTCCCTCCAGTCCCTTCGGTCCGAATTTTTCTGGGTGAGTCTTCAGTTTCCCTTCAGCCAGCAGCTTTTCGGTGATGGCGAAAAACTCCTTTGCAAACTCAAAGTCCTCTGGCACAGCAGGCGTGTCCCTACCAGCCTTCGTGAAAGGGTCATTGAAAATCGTGTACATGAATGTGAAGGTGGTGTCCACTCCATCCTTGGGGAACTTCACAGGCAAGATGGAGCCGTAACGAGCACCTTCCGGATCGGACGAGATGGCCTCTGCGCAGATCTTTGCGGTCGGCTCAAGCGAGACCGTGTCCCAGATCAACTTCAGGGAATCCTTGGTGTCCCTGTTGATGTCCTTTCCGCAGCTGGGGCTGCGATAGTCAAACACGCCGTCCGCCCCAAGAGACTTTACGAAGTCGTTGTTGTGCGGTGAGCAAGTGGTCAAGACCTTGTAGCCAGCTAGCTTCGCATATTGGATGGCTGAAGGAAGGATTTCGGGTCAGTTCAGTAGACAATATCCAGGAGCGGAGATATAGTACCTAAGGACCCGGTCGCCGTAGAGCCGCCCTATATAGAGCAGGTCAGCGTGTTTCGCAAGCAAGGGAAATCTGGGACAAGACCAACATAGATCAGGACAGTTTCACCATGCTTGGTCGGATTGGTGGGAAGATTCAGCTTCAAGGCTTTCTGGAATAAGCCCTGGCCGACCGTCGAGGCGCCCAAAGGAAAAGTCGCCGCCTTCTCGAATGACAAGCTGTCTGGGAGCTTGACGCAGAGATCTCCCTTGGCGACAGCATATTCAGCAAAGCATCCATCCTCCGTCTGACTCGCGTTTGCTCCATGGGTAGTCGCTGCGATTCTGTCGCCCGGCTTGAGCGATTTGCTCACTTCTGAGCCGACCTCGACTACGACTCCGGAGAAATCGCAGCCAGCGAGGCCGTTGGGAGCAGCTCGCTTGCCATTGATATGTTTCCAGTCAGTGGGATTGAGAGCTATGGAGTCGACCTTGGCCAGGATGTAGGTTGGCCTCAGTTTGGGAACTGGTGCCGATGCGACCTTGGCTATGTTCTCGTTGATCACGATGGCCTTTTGGGTTGATGGAAGTTGGGATGCCATGGTGCTAGATAGCCTCGGGTTGTTTCTAGTTAGTCCGTGCAGTTGGGCGAATTTGACGGAGGGGATGAAGGGTTGTACCTTCGCGTGCGTTGTATATACATCCGTGAGGTGGATGCAGTGTCGCCGCTAATCGCCTGGCTTTCGTCATTGCCATGGAGAGATCTCCGCGGATTACCAATCGTGCCTGAGGCAAGGCAGGAGCGCTCGCGATCTGGGACAGGCCGCTTAGCGGCATGGCCAACAAGCCGGTGCAAGTACTCAGACACGTCAAGTAGCAGAACAGTCAAACTGGCGGTCAAATACGCAGACACCCATGGATGTAGCTTAGCAGGACGGCCAAATTGACGAGAAGATCATCAATATTTGATTGACCAACATTCGCGACTCTTCAATTCACGGGTGGACTTCGGGACTTCGATGTACCTTAGCTTGACATCACCGCAATAGACAGCTTGAGAGCTTGCGACAACACAGTCCTGACTTTGCGAGGCTCCCAGGAGCAGCGTCTCCATGCCGTTAGCATGTCTGCTGACCGATCGGAGCTTGTCTCCCACAACGACAAGAACGCCTCCGCCGATGAGCCTGGGACCGCGCACAATGACAACGAAGGAGAGGAGGACGAGGAGGGCGACGATGAGGACGACGAGGACGACGAGCCCAAGCTGAAGTACGCGAAGTTGACAGGGAATCTGTCAAATGTCTACCGCGGCGGTGACTCCACTTCTGCCTTTGCCATTGTTGGAGACAAAATGGTGATAGGAACACATAACGGCAGCATACACGTCCTTGCCGTTCCCGCGCTGCAGAGTCTCAAGACGTACCGAGCACATTCAGCGAGCGTGACGAGCGTTTCAATATCGCCAACTCCACCGCCGCCGGCCTTGATCAGAGAGCATGGCAAGACAGAGGTGGCTACGCTGGAGGTGCAGCAGTCGAGAATTATACCAGGACTGGCGCGAACGAATACGAGTACCAGCACGTCCAGCCCGCGGACACCCCAGAAAGGGCAGCAACAGCAGCAGACACCTGTGCCAAATACACCGAACAATCAAATATACGTCGCGACATCTTCCTTGGATGGTCATGTATGCGTCTCTTCTCTCGTCAACCCGGATGAGGTGCTACTACGCAACTTTGCACGGCCTGTGAATGCGGTGGCTCTGTCGCCAGACTTCAAAAATGACAAGACGTATCTCTCTGGTGGCCTGGCGGGCAATCTGATCCTCACAGTTGGAGGGAAAGCTGGAACGAAAGAGGATGCCAACACAAATAGTGCTGCGGCTGCTGCGTCTGGGTGGCTAGGTGCGATCGGTTTGGGTGGAAACGCTGGCCGTGACACAATTCTTCACTCAGGTGAGGGAGCAATCAGTTCCATCAAGTGGAGCCTGAGCGGGAAGTGGGTGGTTTGGGTGAACGAGGAGGGCATCAAAATCATGCGCAGTCATCTGAAGCTCGGCAGTGAAGACGGCGAGGACGCCTGGAAGAGAATTGCTCATGTTCCGCGTGCCAACAGGAGACTGTGGAATGAGATGGCGGCTGTCTGGCGAGGGCGGTGCGAATGGATCGACGACAAGAGCTTGGAGGCGGACGATGAACAGATACCAGTCTCGCATGCCGGCGCAAACGGAACAACTCCGACGAAAGGCAAGCACAGAATCGAGAAATTGGTCGTTGGCTGGGGCGACACAGCTTGGATATTGCACGTCCAGTCCGGCAGTTCTACGGCCACCTCTGGCAATGCAAGTGGAAAGCGACAGATCGGGAGTGCCGATATTATTCATAAGATGCAATTTGCGGACTGCGTCATTGCTGGAATCAGTCTCTATACTCCGTCTTTGCTAGCAGTCCTAGCATACCGGACGCGGGACGACAACGATAAGCCGATAACTTCGGCACCACAGACTGGCACACCTCGCAAGGGTCGACAGCACCGACATACAGCGCTCGCAGCCCAGCTACGTCTTGTAAACGTCAATAACGGCGAAGAAGTCGATCTGGATGAGCTCTCCGTCGTCTCTCGCTTCGAGACTCTGTCTGCACAGGACTACCATCTCGGCACTCTGTATCAGCCTCCACCGTTGGCAGAGAAGACAGCACGAGAGCAGCGTGGCAGACTTGAAGGTCTATGGGAGGTCGCAGGCGGAGGATATGCAACGAGAATGTTCAGCTCCAGCGCGAGCGTACTCAGTGGCAGTAGTGGTGGCGAGAAGACCACATCGTCAAGCACACAACGCAAGCAAGGCTCTGCTTATGACGTTACTGCCACGCCAGAATTGAAGAAGCGAGCTGTAGATGCCCACCCGTTCTTGCTGGAGTCGGGTCTGAAGATGTTCCTGATGAGTCCATACGATTGCATCTTGTCGGTCAAGCGCGAACTTGCCGATCATCTCAAGTGGACGATTGAGCATGAACAGTATGGGGAAGCCTGGAATCTAATCGATCGACATCCTGAAGCCGTGGATTCTTCCTCACTCGACACAAGTTCGAGGGCAAGCTCGCCTTCAAAGGCCGGAGGCAGCCTAGCGGACTTTTTCGCGGATGAATCGAGCTCGCAGACATCGGGTGCTGGCGTCGCACAACAAAATCAAAATTCGGCAGCACAGAAAGAAAAGTATCGCGTGGGTGACCTCTGGTTGCAACAACTTGTGTCGAACCAGCAGTGGAGGGAGGCTGGCGCAGTTGCTGGCAAGGTCTTAGGTACCAGCAGTCGATGGGAACACTGGGTCTGGACTTTTGCGCAGGCGGACAAGTTTGATGAGATCACACTTTTCATACCATCGACAACGATTCGACCACCGTTGCCCAGCCTTGTCTATGAAGTCGTACTGGGACATTACATTGCAAAAGATTGCGGCAGACTACCCGGTCTACTGGACGAGTGGGATCCGGAGCTATTCGATGTGGGTAGTGTCATCAGCGCGATCGAAGACCGTCTTCAAAGTGGCGAGATTAGCGAGGAAAGTACTGAGGGAGGCGTTCAAGGGCGGGATTGGAGGATTTTGATGGAGTCCCTGGCTCGCCTCTACCTCGCAGATGGACGCGCTCGAGAAGCACTGCGAGCGTACGTTCGACTGCAAGACGCCGAGAAGGTGTTCTCTCTTATTCGCGAAGAGAAGCTCCTCGATGCTGTCGTGGACGACATACCTGGCCTGCTTATGCTCCGCATTACAAAAGAGCAACTCCGGTCAGCTCCATCGTCAGAGCTCGAAGAAGGTAGCGCGGAGGCAATACAATTGCTCATCGACGAAGCGCATCGCGGCACCATACCAGCAGAGTCAGTCATCCGCCAACTGTCTGCTAAAGGCGATACGTTCCAGCTCTTCTTGTTCTTCTATGTTCGCGCCCTATGGAACGACACGACACGCACCAGCAACCCGGAGAATAACAGAAGCAGCATTGGTCGCGGCAAATTCGATCGGCGCATCGAAGAGGGTCATGCCATCGTCAACGAGCACGCCAACCTGGCCGTGCGCCTATTCGCCGAATATGATCGCCCTCTTCTCCTCACCTTCCTCAAAAGCAGCGAAGTATACTCCTTCGACCTTGCCGCCGATATTTGCGAGCGAAGACACTACATCCCGGAGCTCGTGCATGTCCTAGGCAAGATGGGTCAGACGAAACGTGCACTGTTCCTGATCATCGGGGAATTGGGAGATGTGCCACAAGCAATTAGCTTCGCGAAAGAGAATCCGGATCTTTGGGACGATCTATTGGACTATAGTATGGACAAACCGACCTTTATCCGCGGGTTGCTCGAAGAAGTCGGCGCTGCAAACAGATTCGACCCCGTCGACGTCGTTCGTCGAATACCGGAAGGCCTCGAGATTGAAGGCTTGAAACATGGCATCCAGCGTCTGGTCCGCGAGTTTGAGATCCAGATGTCCATCTCTGAAGGCGTGGCGCGCGTACTTCGCGGAGAGGTAGGTATGGGAATGGACACATTGCGAGCAGGCCGTAAGAAGGGCGTACGCTTTGAAGTCGTGCACGAGCGTTCCTCGAATGACACCGAGGTCGGGCTGAGAGTCCACGATCCACCGACGATACTTCCGCCAGGCGAAGAAGCACTTCCCACCCCGAAACGACTCGCGGCGAACAAGTCCAAGTCCGGCGTCAAAGGTAACGAGCAAAGCCCAGCCGTCCCGGGACGATGTGTCGGCTGTCAAGAGGTCTTCCATCTGGAGGAAAAGGGGCCGCTCCTTGGTTTTGCGTGCGGGCACGTTTACCACTTGTCTTGTTTGTTGGATGCGAACCCAGACACGAGAGGGTCGAAAGAAGCGGACGATGTGATGCGACAGATGGAAGAGGTTGCGCTTGAGAACGCTGATGAGGACGGTAACGCGGTTGGGTATGGTGGGAGGAGTGTTGGTGCCAAGGTCGCGCATGCGCATGTTGTTGGGAGGGTGGTCAAGGGCGGATGTCAACGGTGTGGAGTCGTGGATGGCGCTTGAAGTGTTGGGCGCGATGTATTATTGGCCAATTCAGGGAGAGGTTGTCTGCTGATCAGTGTAGGTTGGTTGTGTGCATTACCATGCGATATACCCGAGTGCGAAAGAAAATGAGTATGGACTGAGTACAATGAAAGCATGAGCAACAGAAGTATGTCTTCGTTGACATCTATGGAAGAAGAGCAAGCAAGACTGAATTATACACGCAGTATGTGCTGAAAACCGATCGACATTCTTCTCGTTATCCCAGGCACTGATTCGACCACAGGAAAGTTATTCCGCTGCCTCTCCTCACCCTCCATCTCCGGCAATCTTGACCAATGGGTGTCCATCCATCATCGACAAACACCACGCATGGCGTTCACACTGTCCACCTCTTAGGCAGACGCAGTGATGTTGTGGCACTCGTGAGGAAGGATGATCACATCACCAGGCTGGATGTTGGTGACGTTGACGTTGGGGTTCAGGGACTCGATCTGGCCAGCGGTCACGCCGTTCTTCTGGGCGAGGTTGTAGAAGATGTCGCCGGACTGGATGACATAGGTGCCAATGGAGTCGCACTCCGAGTCGGGGCAGATAGGAGTGTTGATGACCTGGCCGGGGACGATCAAGTCTGGGTTGGTGATCTGTGGGTTGGCGCCCTCGAGAGCCGGCAGGGTGATGTTGAACGAGGTGGCGATGGCGGAGAGGGAGTCGCCGGACTTGACGACGTAAGAGGATCCCACACCTGGCACGCAGGTGTTGGTGACCACTGGGGCGGGCTTGATGCAGGACGTGTTGTCCGGGGTGACGCAGTTGACCGGAATGCTGAGGACTTGGTCCGGCTTGATGTAGTCTGGGTTTTCGATGCCGTTTGCCGTGGCGATGTCGCAGATGCCCGAGTTGAACTGCTGGGCGATGGAGGTGAGGGTGTCGCCGGACTTGACGGTGTAGTTTGTGAAGCTGGTCGAGCCGCACACAGTGCCTGGAGCTGTGAAAGAGGTCAGAATTTGAGCTGGAGTTGGATTGATGAGATGCGTGTCGACATACAACCGGTGCCGGTAGGCTGAGGAGCAGCTGAGCAGGAGGTTGGAGGGTTCTGTGGAGCAGCGAAAGCAGCTCCCAAAAGGGTGGCGGCGAGGAAGATGTTCTGCATTTTGGCGGTTGGCTTGGATCGAGATGGGAACGAATGTAATGGTAAGAAACCGTTGGAAAGTGAGAAGCGAAAGTATGAAATATAACAACAATCAGGAGATACGAGAGTACAGGCAGCGGATTGACGCGGAACAAGGAATCTTATACTTTCCATGGTCTTCGTATCGAAGCTCTGCTGTTGTCGAGGCTAGACCCCCGTCCTCATCGACGCGGCGCAAGATGTTGCATGAACAGACCTGCCGAACCATGCTCTGCCTGGGGTGTCTAGCGCAATCGAGCCTTCGGATCATCAGCGGGTAAGCAACTCACTGAGCTTGTTATTTAAAGGAAATGAGACACCGTAGTGGCTGGGCTGGTAACGTCCATATGCCGGCACGCGGTAAATGTTCATGCATGCCTGTCGACAATCGAGCCCACGACTGTGTAACATCGACCTCGCAGTTTTCTGCTGCGAAGTTGTGAAGGCGGCACGAGAATTGATCGACCCAGAGCAGAGCGTGAAGTCGAGTTCGGAGGTGATCGATACGACCTCCGCCGGGGTCGACATGGGTACCCTGGTCCACGGGATATTGCAGGCCTCGGCTCCAAGACGATCCCTTGACAAGTTTCTGCAACTTGCATCATTTTGGAAACCAACAGCAACCAGCAGGGCAGGCATCTAGCAAAGCCTCGCTCGCAGGCGTCATTTCCTTCACAGCCACGGACGCAAATCTTTGCTCGAAGGCCGGCGCAGTGCGCCTCGCGGACATGGGAGACCATCGTAAACCTCCCGGCCCTTCCATCGGCCCTAAAATATCCTGAAACCGATAACCTGTTCGCACGCGTCTCCCACGTTGTTGAACTTCGGCAAGTTTCTGCGCGGAGCGTCCGCCGAGTTGGATATTTCTGGGATCACGCTGACGAAACAGCGTTGGCCGGGAGAAGAAGTTCGAGGCCCATGAAGATCGGAACTTGTCTGCGCGAAGCATTTCGTCAGACATGCTGACAACGTCGTCTGCTCGTGGTAAGAATAGCCAATAGCCTGCTCGGGTGACTAGGTGATTCTCGAACATTGTACTGAAGATGTGCCTATGACCGTGCCTGTACGGCTGCGCAGGCGTGCAGCTCACTGACAAGTACACCAAAAGAAGCTGCCATGTCCGCGTCCTTGTACGGACTGTTCCATCCGACATGCTAGCATAGATGTCTCCGTACGTCTCTCGAGAGTGGCATGCCACGTTTCCCGTTTCGAGGGCACCGGTTCGGATCTTTCGACACACTAGTAGGTCGATGGGCGTGCATGTCAACATGGCTGGTCTAGCGGCATGTTTGAACATCCGGACAGGTACGCTGGCATGCCAACGAGAGAGTTCATGCTACTACGTTGGAGCATGTGGTATCTTGCGGAACGCGTCGCGAGTGATGCGACTTGGCGTTCAGGGCATTCCATATGCAATCGGCATGCTTGGTGTGTCTGCATACTGAATCAGCGATAGGTACTGTAAGTGGTTGTGGTATTTCTCGCGGATCGGTCGATGCTGTGGCGAAATAGGCCGTCAATTGTCGTCGTAGACAATGATGCAAAGAGGTAGTTGTTCGTCGGGGAAGTCGGCAGACGCCATGCGCTATCAGGCATCCTTTCAGGCATCCAACACCTCTCAGGCATCACTCAGGCATCAACTTCAATCACTCGAGCGCCTACCTCCTCCTACGTGCCAACTTCTTCCTTGCACATGTCAAAATACATTGCTTGAAGTGCTATCTACATTTCAACAGGTCCCTCAGACGAGCTTGCGCAACCTGTATACCGGTAGCCTGCTGCGTTGGCATTGAGCAAGGCCTTGATGGCTTGATCCATGGGTTTTCTGCATGAGTTTCATGTCGTTCAGCTTCCCAAGGATCCTAGCCCGGACGGCAGTGAACTCCATTCCCGATGTACGATCCACCGCCGGGTGGAGAGTTATCGCAACGTGCAATCGTCTCTCGCTTTCGTTACATCACAACCGAATCCTGTCTCTTGAAAACCTCCACCGCCTGCGTCGGAGCAACCGTTCCTTGGAGATGTTCGATGATCTGGACCAGACCTTCAGCCGTCAGATGCACATAACCATCTCCGTCCTCCCTCAGTAGAGACTCCACAAAGCTCTGAAACTTCGACTCAAAGTCATCATCTCGCAGCTTCCGCACTTCGGCACTCGCTGAGTTCCAAGCCTCCGGCGACGACACTCTGATCCTCTGTCCGGTTGGAATACTGCTCTCCTGCGGTAACACGAAGAATTTGTTACCAGCGCAGTCATAATCGACGCTCGCCGGGGCACCCTGCAACTCCACTTTCACAGAGTCGTCGCCGAAATGGAAGTCGAAATTCCGCATCAGAGGGACCCGCGAAGCACCGAAAAGGCTCAGCCAGCTTTGATCGCACTCCGAGTCCCCCCAGACGATGCATTCTCCAATCCGGAACCAGCGTGGCAGGAACTCTGACCGTAGTTGCTTGTTGACTTGAGCTACGGGAGTACCCAAGAGCTCATGATCCCAGTAGGTACCGATTCGTTCTCGCCGGACGAGTCCTTTGGGATGCATATCTGCTGCAACAATGTCGTATATCTGCGTACGAATCTCTGCCGGCAGGTCCAGGAATCGGAAAGGTCTCTTGTCGACTTTGGCCTCCTTTTCAGCTCGCTCATCTGCCGAGGCTAGCCATTCAGGATACACCGACTCTGCGATGCGGTTGAGGAAAACGCAGAGAGGAGCCAGATGGTGTCTTCGGCCTGGCCACTTCTCCAATGTGGCTACAAGATTCAATGCATTGTCACCGTCGAGAATGGTCCATTCGTCGTACGAGTATAAAGCACTGAGGTCCCACATCAATCTGGGGCCGATGAGTTCACTTCCTCGAACTTTGCGGCGTTTCTCCAGGATAGGTTCCAGCGTTGGGCGCACAGATGGCCACTCTTTGATATGCTCTAGAGCGAGTGCGGCTCGGGTGTCTTCTCTTGGTGGGTACATCGCGGCCATGTTGTTGATGTGGTGAGATGAAGAGTTGTGCTGGACGCGAAGGAAGTGGTGAAATGGCAGATATCGCAAAAAAAGAGAAAATACTCGTGCGAGCTTAGGCAGCAAGCAATCGCAAAGCATTGGGGCTGTGAGCAGACTTACCGCGAAACTGCCATCGCTCTGGATGGTGGTCTCTCCCATTCGAGACCCTCCCCGGACTCAACCCAGGTTTGGCAGCTCCTCGCAAAGGCGGGCGCCCTCGGCAAAGATGCAAAGACCATTACCGAGGTTTCCGCACGTCGAAAGCTCTCAACAGTCTGAACAGCAGTCTATGTTGTGGCAGCAGCGCCGATACCTTCCCGACGCTTGCTCCAAAGATCGTGCCACCATAGGCCACAGCCTCCAACGACCGGGATGGTGAACCCTTGAGCATTCTGAACCCCGGTCGAGCACGCGGATCCGTAAAGGCATCAAGACCAACGCCATGTTGGGTGGAACATCTTTGAAGCCGGCTCACAGATATCGAACAGCGAAGAGCAGTGTCATTTTGCTATTCTGTAAGATGCTAGATGAGGTGATGTTCACAGCCTTGTCGGTCACCTACTCTGGCGCCTCCGGCCAATTACATGTCCGGCGGAGCCATGTCCGATCCTCGCTGCATCGACGCTTGCGACCTTGGCAGCACAATTGCCGCTACCAATACCAGTCGTCCTCATCTTCCGGTACCGTACGCAGCTTCAAATACTCAATGATTTGAGCGACACTTTCAACATCAAGGTGCACGGACTGTCCCTTCTCCACCAACAAGCTCTTCACCAAGCGTTCGAAGTCGTAGTCGAAAGTGAGCTCGCGTTCCTTCCGCGCCCTTCGGCACTCATATTCCAGGATGGCTTCCGGTGACGATACTTTGATCTTGTCTTGCTGAGCGATCCCAATGTCCGTTGTCTCGCGATAGTCGCCTGATAATGTCCTCGACTGCTTCCCTCGCAGATCCAAGCGGACAAGGTCGTAGCCGAACTGGAACTCGAAAGACCTTGTTAGTGGAATCCGAGATTCACCGAACGTCTTGAGCCACACGTCGATCTCTTTGGGGTCTCGGTAATGTGCCATGTCGAAGCGGAGGCCAATAGCACGATGCCACCGTGGCAAGAATTCCTGGCGGAGTTGTTGATTAACTTGTACCAGATCAAAGACCAAGCGCTCGTGGAAGTCGTCGGAAAAGTCGTTTCAGGGAACCTCGATAAAATCTTCGTCATGGTAACTGTATCTATCCTCGGAGTACTTTTCTGCCACGAGGCAGTCGTAGACACGCACGCGGATGTCGTAAGGAAGCTCCAGGAAAGCGAATGGTCCCCTTGCTTCTTCTTCGGCCGTGATCTGCTCCAGCTCTTCTTTTTCCTCCCTCTCACGAGCTATGCCAACGAGGTGATCGATGTGCACCTTCTTGACCGCGCTGTTGACGAAATCGCAGAGTGACAGTAAATGTTTGTCCCGACCGTTCCATGTCTTGAGATTCGGCACGGCGTCTAGCAGTGTCTGCTCGGTGAGGGTAGTCCAGGCTCTAGTTGTGTACAGCGCAGCGATCTCAAACCTCAAACTCCAATTCATGAACTCGTCGGTAATTCCGTAGTTGCGAGATTGGCCTGACTGCACGGAGGGGTCTTGCTTGTCGCACCAACTGTTGATATGGCCTCTCGCATGATCTCTCAAGGAGTCTGTAGGGAATATTGGTCGCTGCCACGGCATGGTGCGATTCATGTTGATGAGCGGGCACGCGGATGTGTGAACGATGGTGGTGACGGACGCAGTCGAAGTCTTTCCTCGCTAGAGTCCCGGATTTGTCGAGATGATATGGTTTGCGTAGTCGGGGGCTCGGATCTTGCGCGATGAGTCTTTTGTCCTGTTGAAGGATTGATGAAAGAGGAGATGAACAGTGAGGTGATGAAGTGGAAAGAAAGACGTGCGTCTTTTCGACCTCACCTTCCAAATGTCAACAGATGACATAAGCTTGCATGCGCAAACACAACCTCCGTCGATCTTTAAAACATCGACCAGTCACTTCGCCATCATCTATCGGCACTTGAATGCCTGAAGTGTCGGTGCGATCGAGTGTGGAAGTGATCCTCGAGCGTGTGACATCTGGACCATTGCTGAGGCCGATTTGGAAATTACGACCTGGAGGACATGATTTCCCAGAGAAGGGCGATGGCTGTGATTGTGCGGTAGCACGTCAGATGGGGTGCGAGGATACCTTACTGTCCACTGCCAAAGGCTTTTATTCTTCATGACTGCTCAAGCACCTCTGTTCAATCATGACCACGGAGCTACTTCGGCCTCACTCGAACGCAACTCTCCCATGTGTCGTCGAACAGATGATCGATCACCAATACTGCGAGACGACCCTAGCATTCATCCTCGACAAAGCCATCACATCACAACATAAAGATACTCTTCCTCGTCGTAGTAGTAGTCTTCACGCTGCTTCGGAGTCTCCCGTCGTCGAAGATATTCGAGGATCTTGTTCACACCCTTGACAGTAAGGTGGACAGCGCCGTCCTCTTCTTCCACCAGCAGGGACTCAACGTAGGCCTGCAGCTTCACCTCAAATTTGTCCTCACGCGCCTTCTGTGCCTCTCGCCGCTTCACAATCCATGCAGCCGGGGTTGAAACCTTGACCTTTTCCTTCTGTGCAACCTCGACTTGCGCCCGCCGCGGTGATTGGAGATGTTCATCCACACGATAGGTGTCGTCGCCAAAGCCGATCCTCGATGGTGCACCACGCAATTCGACTCGTACAACGTCGTCACCAAACTGGAAGCGGAAGGATCGCGTGAGAGGTACACGAGACCTGCCGAAAATCCTAAGCCATTCGTCTGTCATATTGGGCTCCCTCTCCTCATCTTTGTCGAAGAGCAGCTCGACGATGCGGTGCAGTCTTGGTAAGAACTCAGACCGCACCTGTTTGTTGACTTGGGCGAAGGAGACCATTAACAGGTCCTGACCTCCGTCCATCTCCCCATTCCAGTATGTTTGAATGCAGCCTCGATCAAGGCCGCCACTCCTCGGATGCATGCTGGTAGCAATGATGTCGTGTATGCGGATGCGAATGTCAGATGGCAAATCCAGAAACGGAAACGGTCCTTTGGCTTCGATGTCCTCCTTGATCTTCTTCGCGGCCTGCGCGGCGGCTTGCGCCGCTAGCCAGTCGATAGAAACCTGATCGGTGATGTCGTTCAGGAAGATGCACAGTGGGATCATGTAATCTTCCCAATGCTTTCAGCCCTTGAGGCCGGGTACAAGCTTCAGCAGATCGCGGCTCAGGATGTTTATCCAGGTGCCGCGGGAGTACAGAGCACTGATCTCCAACATCAACTTCTCAGACATGAACACATTTCCCGGGATAGTGAAGCGAAGATTTTCGTGAGGATCCGGCATGAGTACGGCTATTTGCGCCGCGCACCATTTGTTGATATGGCGCAACGCATGGACCTGTGGAGAGTCGTTCGAAGGTAGCAACATTGCGCGAGTTCTCGGGTGCGTGTTAACACGACAATTCTTGACTGCCGAATGTATGATCTGACTTGTCCGAGACCTAGAGTCGCGATCGGGAATAAAGTATGCGACGTACTGAGGGGCCAAGTGTGCGCCAGGATCGTATCGAATTCTGTTTCCTGAGAAGGGTGATGTAAGACGGAGACGGAGAAGAAGAAGAAGGAGGAAGAAGAAAAGGAATGTTTGCGCTTCACTGACTGCCAATGAACGTGAAAAGCTGACATAACCTGTGTCACCAAGGACGCCGTTTGCTCTGCTCGTCACTTCTGCAGCCATGCGCAAGGCCGTTCGAGCGGTGTAGGGACTCACGGCTTTTCCTGAAGTGGTGTGTATCAACATAATCCATGACCGTCTCGAGCAAGCCACAGCACCCTTCTCTTTCTGCTGGCCAAGATCCCAGGTCCTGCTGCGAGAAACGTCGACGTTGCGCAGATGTGCTCCGATTCAATGCTCTCAATCTCTAGGAGTCAGTCTCTCCACAGAGTACCGTCTTAGTTTCCATACCCGGAGCTTCACGCCGACTGGCAATGCTTATTCTTACAGCCTCCTACTCGCCACCGAGACACAAGCGAGCCCAACGCAGCGATTGCGGCCGGCTCCTTTGAGGTGTTCCTTCAGCATGCGTCCGAGAGATCGTCCGCTCAGGGCGTGAGATCTTCAAGCATCGACTTCCAAACATCGGGACTTCGCCATTCAACAGCCATGTAGAAGCCGATCGCATGCGGCATGGCGATACGCACATTCTGCTGGAGGAGGGTCAGGGCTCAATTCGTACGATAGTTCAATGTGAGTGCTATCGTGTTCTCGCAAAGTGTCGTTGGCTTTGCCTTTGATCCATCGCCGCAGTCCACCAATCAAATCCCTCGGAATCAATGACCTCACTACTCACTGGCGGAGGTGCACAACTCCGAGGACAATTCATTGTTTCCAATCGATATCCCGATTCTCTCCTCTAGTCGCGAAGTCCCATTCGATTATTACGGACGGAATACATCAGATCCATTCCAGTGGAGACGCACAAACGATATAGTCGAGCGAGCATCATACAGCAACGCCGCCATCATGGCATCGAAACAAGCACTCTCACGAACCGCAACCAAATCCTTTCCAAATGGCTCGCGATCCTCCTCTAGCAGGGCGAACTTCCTCGCTCAGCAATCGGCATCTTCCTCACGATCAGCGATAACATCCTACCAAGCGAGAGCACAGCGGAAACAACAGCAACTGCGTCGGTCCGTCTTCACAGTCGTGGTAGCAGGAGGATTGGCCACAGCATCGCAGTTCTATATGAACAATGGCAACTTTCTACGGCAGACCCACGCCGAGGCACCACCACAGGAGGAAGAGAATCCGATGCTGTTCGAAGAGTCGCGGAAGAAGACGGGCGTGAGCACAGAGGAGAACCGAGATATGATCTCAAGCCAGCATCATCAGGTCAAGAAGAGCTGGGAGAACCCAGGTGTATATGCTTGGGGTAGCAACACAGGACGAGTAGCGGCACCGGGCAGCACAGACAACGTTGTCAAGACACCGAGACGGATACCCTTCTTCGATGGAAAGCTCTTGAGGGACATCAAGCTGGATCGGAATTTTGCGGCAGCCATTGATGAGAATGGAGACTTGTTACAATGGGGCGTGGCTTATGCACCGGACACGAAAGAGCCAGTATCGACTCTGAAGGGAAAGAATCTGACATCGCTCGTCCTTTCTAAGGATCGCATCCTAGCACTTGGGAAGAATGGCACCGTCTACAGCATTCCCGTCTCCGCGGATGAGCAACAATCTGGCACGAAGCCATCGGAAGCAAGCTGGGTCCCATTCTGGTCCGGAAGCAGTCCCATTTCGTACCGTAAGCTTGAGCCCAAGGATCTTGGCTACTCAGAAAAGGTGACCGCGATTGCCGGTGGTCTGGAACACGCTCTACTGCTCACCTCCAAAGGACGAGTCTTCTCCACTGCTTCCGCGTCAGACAGCTTCCCAAGCCGCGGTCAACTTGGCGTACCAGGCCTGACCTGGAACACTCGACCTGCAGGCTCATTTGACCAACCTCACGAGATTTCGACACTCCGCGGCTTTCCCGTCAAGAAGATTGCATGCGGCGACTACCACTCCCTCGCACTCGACGCCGAAGGCCGCGTCTTCACCTGGGGTGATAACGCTTCTGGCCAGCTAGGTTTCGACTACAACGCCGACTCCTCCATCGTAGACGCGCCGTCCCTCCTCGCGACCGGTCGTCTCTACGCCGGCACATCCCAACAAGCCCGCATCACACACATTGCCGCCGGTGGTGCCAACAGCTACATCACCGTCGATGCTACCAAGGTCGCCGCGCAACTCCGCTCTCACACGGAGGAAGAAGACCCTCGATCTCGCCTCCTACTCGGCCGCGTCACAGCCGACACCTTCGCCTTCGGCAGCGGCATCATCGGCTCCCTTGCCAACAACCGCTGGACCCACGTCCAGAGTACACCAACCCGCATCCCAGCCCTGTCCGGCCTCTTCGAATACGACGAGGTGAACAACACTTCCGTCCCCATCCGTCTCGCCCACCTTTCCGTCGGCTCTACCCACGCCGCCGCTGTCATGGCCAACATTACGAAAGTCGACGTACAATCTTCAGGATCAGGAAGACACACAGACGACGACACGAATTGGGGCGCGGACGTGGTGTTCTGGGGCGGCAACGAGCATTATCAACTGGGAACGGGCAGGCGGAATAATCTGAACAATCCGACCTACTTGCAGCCGCTGGATCGGGAGGCGGAGGTGGTAAGGGCGAAGAAGAGCAGCGGCGCGAAGGAGGAGCATCGCTTTCATGTTACACCGAGGAGTACCGTCAGGTTGGGAGAGGGCGGGAAAGGGAGGAAGGTCAGTGTTGAGCAGAGGGTGGAATGTGGAAGAGGGGTTACGAGTGTGTATTCAGGTACATGAGGAGGCCGGCAGAGAAATGTACAGCTCCACCGTGTAAGGCAGGCACGACAAACGACGATCCATCACCTCAAGAGCCTCGTCCGATGTTTGGCGAATGATCAACGCTTAGTTCGCACTCACGAAGTACACGCATGCCATTGACGCACTACGTGCAGCCGGAAACTCTGCACTATCACGACCTTCCTAATACACAGACAAACTCGAAGCGATCCGAACCCATCCTGCTCATCACCACCCAAGCTCATCCCGCTTCTGAAAAGACATCTTGCCCGTCATCTTCGAAGACAACGGACTTTGAGTAACTTACGAGTCGCCTCGATCTAGGAACCTCGCACGGAAGGTAAGGAAGGTCAGCGTAGAGTGCACCGTGGAGCGTAGTAGGGGCGTTGCGAGTGTGTACTCTAGGTCTCAAGTTCTGAACATTTGACGAGAGGGATAGGATGAGAAGTGAAACATACAACTCAATGATATCTCGCCAGAGACGGTGGCATTTCCATTCGTATCAACCAACTCACTTGATGTGTGAGGCTTGCGTGTGCCAATCGCGGGCATTGCTCGCAAGCGAAGAGTGGAACTTTGCTCTCGGATAGTATTCACCCATTCGGGTATCGCATGCGACTAGCCTGACCTCGCTTCGTTCTTATGCCATGGGTATACTCGCGGTCAACAAAGACCACCATACGAACGCCGGCTCGCGCAATCGTCATAATCCTTCGCTATGCGTGGTTCAGGCCAAGGAGCTCACCAGAGCTGCGCCGTCATCCATGACCCGATCGAATGCAAAACAACAAAAAGAAACCTCCGAGGCTTGGAAATTGTGTCCATCTCACGTGCATGCTTTTCGCCGTGGTCCCATCGACCTCACCGGTGTCGCGACACCTTGGTGCGCCGGCGTGGAAGCAACGGTTTTCTTGAGGCCATTTGCCCTCAATGGCCGATCACTGCTCCCCGAACAGTCCCGCCACACCCTCCAATTCCTCTCCGCCAACCCCCTGATTCTGATTCTGCTGCACCTGCCACTCCCTCTTCGGCCCGGCTTTGCCCTTTGCGCCATGTCCACCCTTCCCATTGACAGTGACCTTGCCGGCCTCGTAGATACTAACACCCCTCACGCCCTCCAGCAACTCCAGCACGACCGCTCTCATGCCCCTCTCGCTACGTCCCTTCATACGTCCAATCGCCTTGTCCACTTTCTCCGGCTTCATCATCGGCAGACTGCACAGCACCTCCCGCGGCGTATTCGTAAGCGGCGAGTAAAGTGACAGAATCTGCGCGATGACCATCGCGAGCTCTTTCTGCAGATCGGCGAAGTACGGCTCATTGAGCGAGGTGATGCACGCTTTGAGTGCTTCCGTAGATATGAACTCTCGGACTTGGCTCGCCGTTTCGGGGGATATGGATAAGCTGGTGGACGTCGGAGTCGCGCCGAAGACGGGAATGTACCCGCGAAAGACTTTGCAGATCATGCTGCAGCAGCGTGTGTCGTGCACACGCAGCACGTGGGTGCAGAAGAGGATCAGGGGTTCGAGAATGTTGGGGTCTGAGAGGATGAGTTCGGTCATGGAGGGTTTCGCCGTGGCTGCTGGAGAGTGGCTGTGCCCGTTCGTAGCGTTGCCATTTGACTGGGTCTGCACGGCCAGTTGCTGCTGTTGGCGGTCGAAGTTGAAGAGCCATTCTACGAAGTGGGTCATGCTGAAGGTCAGTTGGCGGAGGACGCTTTCTGAGCGCATCTCATCGCCTAGCTCGTCGCCGTCTTGTCCTGCGCGTTCGGCGGCTTGGCCGATGACTTCCCATTCCGCGGAGATCTTGCCGTCCAACGCGAGGAATAGATGGCGAAGGATGAGTGGGAGGAATTGAGAACGATAGTGAGGTGGGCACCGCTGAACGAGGCCAGTCGTGACGTTGATCACAGGCTGAAGATGGTTGGAGCTCAAACTGCCAGCGTCGGCAAAGAGAGCTTCTGCGAGTGGAGCCGCAAGTTCTCCTGAAAGGCCGTAGAATTTGTCATCGAATTTGGTCAACAGGTAGAGGATGTGATAGCCTGTCTCGCGAACTGTGCGCATGACACCGCGGACGGTGCTCGCAAAGCCCTCAAAGGAGGATTTGCTGCCCTGGATGCGAGCGTAGAAGTCATCTTTGCTCTCATTGGAGATTCCCGATTGCCAAAACCGGTCTTGGTGAGTTCGCTTCACGACAGCTTGAATATCGGGTGAAAGACTCGAGTAGTTCGACATGTTGTGGAACGCTTGAGCATGGCGAAGCATTTGGAGCAAATTTGGCAGAATCAGAGGAATCAAGCCTGACCACAATGCCGCCGCATCGTTGTATTCCCTTGATCCAGTCTTCAATGACTCGGCACTGGCCGCGAGCATCGACTTTGTCATCCGCAGTGGCAATGCTCCGGCCTTGTCTGCGATTTCGGTCTGCCGCGCTTGTCCCTGGGCGTCCAATACTCGTGTGGACCAGTCTTGTACTTGGTGAAAGCCATGAGATTGGTAGAATTTTGGCAGGTCGCCCATTGCCAGTGAGTCGCAGAATGTTTGTAGAGTCGCGACTGAAGCAGCCAAATCGGGACTTGTCCAAGCAGCGTGGACAGGTCTGAGCATCTGCTGCAGCCTGTTCATGCGAGGCTCGGGTTCGATATCGCCAGCGCGGTGCACAATCATGAAGAGGAAAGCTTTGTAGCCCCAGACGAGTCTAGGGTCATCGCTGTGCTTCTGAACGAGCACTTCTATCCGTGGCTCCAGTTCGTTGTACACCTCCAAAAGCGGGTTCGAGAATTTGAGAGCGATCTTCTGCAGCTCGACCACGCGCAGAGCTTCAAATGTCTTGACAGCGTCCGAAAAGATGGTGTGCGCTGGTTGATCATACAGCCGCATAGTAAGCAGATGCTGCACCATTTGCAATACAAAGCTCGTCGATGGCTCTTTCAGCGTCTTGACCACCATGACCATGGTCTCCAGTATTTGTTCCGCAACAATGGGATCGTCGGTGTGGATATTGACCATGCCGTAGCACCATTGCTGGAGAGAATTTGCCGCATCCTGGAAGTCCTTCTGCACTTTCATGTACAGCTCCTGCTCTGGCGTGACTCCAGAGACATCTCCCATCCATGACTTGTACCCTTGCAAAGCTGCAGAGACAACATTAAATTGGGCGTCAAATTTGAGTATGGGTATTGAAGTCTTGGAGTACTTGGCGCTTTCGAAGCCGCGTGCTGCGGTGTATGGTCCATTCTCCAGCATCGACTGCATCTCTTGCAGAACAATGGACAATGCCTCGATCGGTCTGCAGCGTGCAATGGACTGAATGATCACCACACAGTATCGACGGTAGTTTCCAAGGAAAGCATGACGCTCTGGGATCGTATCGAAGTCTTCGTCTAGAAACTGAAGGATGTCATCCGATTCATCGTCGGGCAAGGCCTCGTATCGTAGCATGCGTTCGCTGCAGGTCGAGAGTAACGTCGGAAGAGCTGTGAGAACAAGATCTACGAGCTTGTCTTCTTGAGCATTGATCATCTTCGTCCAGCTGTGCAGTACTGGTATCGAGACGGTCAAGCTCTTGTGCTGAAGCACGAGGAGTAGAAGGTCGAAAAGTGCTGAAAGGTCGATACCGTTGTCCGCAAGTTCTGGGCGCCGTGCAATAGAGTCCGTCAGAATCGAGAGGAGTTCCGACATCTTCTTTTGCAATGCGTACTTCTCCTCATCCTCGCCAGGTGCACTGCTAGTCTGCACGAATGCCTCCCGAATCATGGCGATCCGCTCAGGTTGAAGAGCCTGTTTCGTCAACGCCGACCACGTGTCGTGAAAGTGCGTATTGTATGGCCGGCCGAGCAGCGCAAGCAGAACCTCCACAGCAGCCATTTGCAACGGAACGTTCGACGTGTGGAACGGCAGGAACAGGCAATCCACGCAGCTGACCTCGTTCACAGCCTTCAAGCTAATCCATCCCATCGTCGGCCGTAGAGTATTCAGAGCCTTGATCGCACACATCTCATATGTTGCCGCCTGCCCATCCCCAACCCGCGCCTGCTTGACACACAGTGCAAAGAACGAACTCACCCTGTTCAACCAGCCCTCACTGCCGGCTCGCACCTCCTGTCTCGATGTTTCCCTCGACTTTGCGTGCTCCTCGTACAATCCAGCTGGGATCATGATCTCGTTTAGCGCATGTCCGAGAACCTCCGACCTCAGCCCAGCCAACGCATCCTCGGTGTGAACGATGTCCTCACTCAGTGCCTCGAGGATCCCCAACACCAACACCTTATTTCCCGCTCCTTTACCCTCAGCATCCCACAAATTCACCAACAACTGATCCATATTCAACCAGCCATCAGCCTCGTCTCGATTCCCTCCTGCCTCCTCTCCCCACGACCGCTTCGCAACCTCCACCCACAACTGTGCGATTTTGTTCCTCAGAAACAATGCATCTTGCTCTCGTAAGCTGCCCGCGAGACATGTGACCCATCGCCGTAGTTGTTGTGTGTCCGTTGGGCTATACTCTTGCCAGCGGTATCGGACAGCGTATTCGAGGAGTTGGAGGCCGTAGTATCGAAGTGAGTCAGGTTGTGAAAAGTCGTCCGCGAGGGCAAAGCCGTTTTGTGGAGCGTCAGGTTGCGATTTGACGGCTTCGAGATGTTGCAGTGCTTGTTGTCGGATGTCGTTGGATATGCGTGGATCGAGAGTCGCGTTGAGGGCTTGGGTGATGTGGTCGAGAGGAGTAGAGGATGCTGATGCGTTTGACTCCATGGTGGCGGTTGGATGGATGTCCAAAGTACGCGGAGGTTGTGTTAAGATCAGACTTCAAGGCGACATGTCGTCAAGGAAAAAGGACGTGACGGACGAGCTTGTGATCAGATGCTGTCGTTGTGTCTGCCCTCTCTTCGATTACACCGCGGCGTATCTCCTCTGTTCCGAAGAGCCTGTCGATTTTGATTTGATCGATGTGAACAGCACGAGATTACAGTGCCGTCAAAGGAGTGTGAGCCGCGCCGCTTCGTTGTATTTGGCGTGTGAAAGGTGGACGTGTTGTTGTATGAGAAGGAATCTGTGCATACAATCAAACTTCAAGGGTGCTGTAGGCTGCACCGAGGCGGCGGGTCCGCCCCACTATTTCTATGGAGAAAAGCCTATTTGAGTGACTTCATTCACTTCGACAACCACACTCCCTTGTGTCTGACATGTGAAAAGCAAAATCCGTCACAAGATAGGTCCTTGCAATCTGTCGTGACCACGCACTCAGCGGCACGCTGTTCAAGGAACATCTCCCTCGCAGTCGGCTACTCTTCGTATCGATGTCTGAGCAACGAAGATATCACATCATCAAGCAATGCTGCTCATCCATCAAGGCCTCTTCGAAGGGCTCCACGTCCGGCTTCGGAACCGCTCGCTGGCGGAGATATGCGATGATGCGATTGACGCCCTGGACCGTCAGATTGACATGTCCGTCGGTACCGTCCACCAGCACCTTCTCAATCAAGCGCTGGAATTTCAGCTCGAAATCCGCCTCTCGCAGTGCGCGGGCCTTTTGGCGTTTGAGCCATCCAGCATCTGGCGACGATATCTTGTACCTCTCCTTTAGAACATCACCCCTATACGATGGTTGCTGTGGAAGGTCTCCCTCGCGGTTCAAGCGATGTCCAAATACTGTCTTCAATGGCGATCCTCGCAGCTCCAACTGCACAATGTCGTCGCCAAACTCAAATGCGAAAGAGCGCGTCAGTGGGACTCGCGAAGGTCCAAAGTCTTCGATCCACTCGTCGATGAGGTCAGGGTCGTATTGTGTCCCGGTCACGTCGAAATTGAGCTCGACAACGCGGTGCCAGCGGGGCAGGAACTCGATGCGGAGTTGTTTGTTGACTTGAGCGAAAGGGAATACCAGGAAATTCTGGGGCCAGCCTTCCATTGCGTTCGAGTGAGTCTGAATGAAAGGCCGAGCTCGTAAGCTGGAGCGCTTTTTTGACAGCATCTGTGCGACGATAACGTGGTAGACGCGAATGCGGATGTCGCTGGGCAGCTCCAGCAAAGGGAAAGGTCTTCTGGCCTCCGCTTCCAGCCTCAATTTCACCAGATGTTCGGTGCGCACTTCTTCCGCGACGCTGTTCAGGAAATCGCACAGAGAAAGCAGATGTTTTTCCCGGCCAAGCCAGCTCTTCAGATCGGGTACCATTTCCAGCAGCGTTTGCTCGGTGAGGGTAGTCCAGACTTCGGGCGAGTACAAAGCAGCGATGTTGGCCATGAGCTTGTCGTCCATGATAGATTGGTGGATCACCCCAGCCATCAATCTGCGCTGGCGCTCTGGCTGCGCGAGGACTGCCTGCGCTTCGCACCAATTCTTGACATGCACCAGCGCACATGCTTGCCGAGAGATTTCCTGATGCTGCGACATTGCGGACGTCTTCGTCCTTCGAGGCGCAAATGTTTTGTGTGAGGGCAGCCTGAAGTGTCGTGCGAAGATCCCTTTTCGAAGATTTGGCGAGGCGGTCGTGTCGAGGGGAAGTATTTCGTGCGCAATCGAAATTTTCAAATCCTGAAAGGAGAGCACAAGAGTTTGAACATCTGCGCACCTGAGCAGACGTGAATGGCTGACATAAGCCTGAGTCACCTGCGTGGCCGTCCCGGGGCGATCCAGTGTTTGCTCTCTGCTCGTCAAACTGGAGCAACAGCCTCCACTTCATCTCGACGAAAAAGGATCCTCGAGAATAAGCGGATGCCTCAACAACTCCCTCGCAGTCGGCCGCTCTTCCGGTCTATATTTCAGCAACGAAAGGATCAAATCGCCTATCTTTTCAATATCCTCCTCGACAAAGAACGGCTTTCTGTCCTCGTCAAAGTATAGCTCCCGCAGCCATTCCACGAGATCAGGGGTGTCGAGTTCGGCGGGTTCTGTAGCAGCAGTGTTAGGCCAGGACAGGCGGGAGCGTGACGATAATGGAAGATGGACATGCCGATATCATTGAAGCTCATGACAACCTTGTCCCATTCTTGCGGTAGAGCACCAAAAGTTGCGAGCCAGTCGGCGGTAAGTGACCGCTCGTCGCTGAAGATGGAGTCGAATGGTGGCTGCCCGACAACGAGGGAGAAGATCTAGCGCTTGCTATCAGTGGCGTGGAGTCATGGATGGGGTGTAGGATCGCGTCGTACGGTGCAGCCGAGACTCCAGATGTCTGCCGGCTTATCCCATTGTCTTGTCAAGACTGCTTCAGGAGCCCGAAATGGCAAAGGACATCGCATCTTGGGCGCGGGACTTGTGCCAGACTCGAAAGAAGATCCGAAGTCTATCACTTTGAAAGTGCAGGCATTGCTGGAACCAATTGCTAGAGGCAACGATATTGGTCGCATTATGTATCGGGGCAGACTCGAGATGCACGACGTGGCATGGACGTCTCCTTTCGTCGGAAGACCAAGTGCGCGTACAGCTCCGGAATCAGGCTGCTTGAATCGGTCGTCACACGGGAGAAGAATATTTCCTGGATGCAGATCTATAGGTTCACTCGGTGAGCAAGGCAAGACAACATTCTCGAAAGTGGACCTTACCACCATGAACAAGTCCCTCCTCATGCATATACGCCAGCGCTCTCGTAACCTGACGCACAGCCTGCCACGCCAACCGTCCCGGCAATCTGCGACGTCCATACCGTTGCGCCGCAGCATCAGCAGAGGGACCCAGTAGTTCAGTGACGAGACAGTCGTGTTTCCCATTCGGACCCTCAAGAGCGAAGCTGTGTAGCAGTTCCGCAATGTGAGGTTTACCACCGTATCGATCTGACCCTAACGACAGAAGGCGATGAACTTGGATCTCCCTCGAGTCTGGCGACAGTTCGGCAATGTTCACCTTCAAAGCCACGTTCTGTTTACAACTAAAGAAAATGGCGTTCAGAACGGTTTCGAATTGCGAGCGCTGCAATACTTACCTTCGGTCAAGCGCCAACCACGTCGTCCCATACCCTCCCCACCCCAGCTTATGCAGCACAATAAATCGTCCATCATCAAACCCATCACCAATATGTGTAGGATGATATCCGCCGAGTTTGTAGCGATGAAGCTCTTCACCTTCGACATCGCAGTGTATCTCACCACGCGCTGTAGATATGCTTCGAATGCAGCCTCGCGGAATTGTGAGCGATGTGGCGGCGGTACATGGGCGTGTGAGCGACGATATCCGCAGATTCATGCATGCGAGTCGATGAGGTATGTTGTAGCATATCCTTCATGTTCGTTGGCCTGCTGTTTGTTTGTGGTAGACGAAGCAGCGAAGAAGGGACGCGAGGCGAGATGACGGGAACGGGCTTATATTATGTAAGGCGCCCAGGACCCGTGGACTGCAGGTGTAGATGCCAATGCCATTACCATATCTACATCCTCCAAATAAATTCCATTCTCATCTCATCCCTACCTTATCTCTCTCTCTCTCTACCACCCCTCCACCAACTTCATCTTCAAATTCATCCCATTCTTCGGCTTCGTCGTAATCACTCCCGCCGGAATAACAACCTCATTCAAATCCGCCATCTCCATCTCAAATCTCCCCGCCAGCGCCGCCACCAAACACCTCAACTCGGCTTTCGCAAACCCTTGCCCAATACAACTCCTCGGCCCATGCAAAAACGTCAAATTGACATAATTACTCGGCGCGCCGCCGCTGTTATTCGGTCTCCGCTCTCCGCTCTTCTCATCCGTGTCGATCCATCGCTCGGGAGTGAACTGCTCCGCGTCCGCGCCCCAGAATTCGGGAAGGCGGTTCATAGCGTAGATGGGGAGGATGATTTGTGCGCCGGCGGGAATGGTTTGGTTGCCGAGTGTGGTGGTTTTCTCGGAGGTGCGGACGGTGAGTGGGACGGTGGGGTAGAGGCGGAGGGCTTCGTTGCAGACGCCGTTGAGGAGGGGGAGGGATTCGAGGACGGAGGCGAGGTCGAAGTCTTCGGGGAGAGGGGAGGTGGGGGTCGCGATGGCGTCGCGGAGTTCTTTGCGCAGAGCGGTTTGGATTTCTGGATTGGTGGCGAGGAGGTAGGTGGTCCAGGTGAGAGCGGAGGAGGTGGTTTCGTGACCGGCGGCGAGGAAGGTGAGGAGTTGGTCGACGAGTTGGGGGTCCGAGAAGGATCCGGTCTTGAGGCAGTTGGAGAGGATGTCCTTGTGGGAGTCGGATTCGGTTTTGATGGATTGTTTCTTGTCTTGGACGAGTTGGCCCGTGACGGTGTTGAGGGTGTTGACGCACCGTTCGGTGGTTTGGTTGAGTTTCCAGGGGAGTTTTTTCACGAGGTTTTGAGGAAGCATCAGCTGGCAGAGGAAGAAGAGTTGCTTCTCAAAGGTGGGCTCGAGGAGTTCTTCGTAGACTTCGACGAGAGGGTCTTGGGTGTTCTTGAGGGTCTGGAAGTCGCGACCCATGGCTGCCATGCCGATGATGTCGACGGTGACTTTGGTGGCCCAGTGATTGACCTCCACCACTGCGGTATCATTCTTGCTCGACGACTCTTTCTCTGCAATCTCTTGTCCCACGCAGTCCATGAGCTGCACCGACTTCTCCCAGAAGAGCGGGTAGATGTTCTTGATATGGCGGTAGCTGAACACGGGCATCATGTTCTTGCGGAGGAAACGGTGGTCGTCACCCTCGACAATGATCAAACCATCTCCGAGAATATTTCGCAGGAAGCTCCTCACTGGTGCCGGCTTGGTGAATTCATACGACTTGGAGACGAGGAGTTCGGCGAGGATTTTCCCATTCGTGACAATGAGACGGTCGGCGTTGAAGAATCCGCGGAAGTAGATCAGACCGTCGTTGGGAATCTCCTTCATCCATTTGAGGAACGTGACACCGTTTGGGCGTTCGAAAGTGACCATGCCATGGCCGATGAGGAGCTTGCCGCCCTGTGATGATGCTTGTCAGTCTTCGCTTGTCGCAATCGCACTGGCGTGATGCTCGCTCACCTTGGGACGCGGCAGATTTCGCAGCGGAGTCAACAGTCGTGGGTAGATGACAATGCGATACAGTGCATATCCTCCGACATTCAGCGCCAATAGCCGGAAGAAGACGCGCAGCAATGGATGCTCTGGGAGATGGTCGGCGAATAGTGAGGCGACGACAAAGGCTTCCACGGCGGTGACCAGCAGGCCGATGACGGTGATGGGAGGAGCCATCGTTGTATGTGTGTGTTATGAAGCAGGAGGATAGAAGACAGGAAGGGAGAGGAGAAGGAGGAGGAGGAGGTCCGGTATTTGAGATGATGACAAGCGCAACAAAGATGTGGAAAAGCTTCGCAACTTGGTTATCAACAAAGACGCGTCCGTCCGACCCCTCTCTCTGACCGAGTCACTGCTGATTGCAATCGTCGTTCCCCCAAGGCGACAGTTCTAAGCACCGACAAATCACTTCCGCAGCGCGTATAGCATGTGCAAAGTGTTCTCTCTGAAGGAGAATGCGTCCAAACTCTCCCTCCGCATCCAATGATGTAATTTGCGCCCAGCTTCCCCAATGCAGTAACCAAAGACCTCGGAGTGGAGCTTTGCGACAGAACGATCTGGCCAATCAACGAGCTTTCTTTGGATTCACAACCTCGGAGACAGCCGCACAATGGAAACATCCACCAGGCACCCGCATTCTTGGGAATCTGGGGTATGACTATGGGGTGGAGGAGCACATTGGACTGTTCGTACCTTAGGCAGCACTTTAGGATGCACGGCGCCGAGGTCGATGAGGTGTGTGCGACTGAGGCCAATACATGCCAATGCCAGCGCACGAGAGAGATACTCAGCATGATGGACGGCACAGTCCGCAACGGTGAAGACGATCCAGGAGGCCAATGTTCACAGTCGGAAGTAAAAGTTATAAGAATTGAAATCCTACCCAGACGGCCGTCAACATGACTACAAGCTCTAAAATGGAAACCCACCCCCTCCAAACGGAAATCCATCTCCACCCGCCTGAAACTTGAACTTTGCTCCTCCTCCACCACCACCACCGCCACCATGCTGGAAGAAAATCGGCTGTCCGCCCTGCCCGAAGCCAAACGGACTTCCCTGGAACGGGTTCCCACCTTGTCCAGACTGCGGATCCATCGGGTCCTCTCCGCGATCGAATCTCGCTTTCAACTCCGGGTCCGACAACACCTCGTACGCCTCGTTGATGGCGCTCATCTTCTTCTGCGCTTCCTCTTGCGTGACGCCGTTCTTCGCGGCCTTGTCCGGGTGGTGGATGATGGTGAGTTTGCGCCAGGCGCGCTTGATGTCGCGTTCGTCGGCATCCTTGTCGAGACCGAGGATTTTGTAGTAGTCCTTTTGTTTGCTGCGTTTGAGCTCCATATGGGCTTTCTGAAGAAGGTCGTTGATGGTGGAAGTCGCGCCATGGTGCTCTTTGGCGAGGTTCAGAGTGTTGATTGCAACGTCGTAGGATTCGGCGTCGAGTTCCGTGGTGGCTTTGTGGAGGAGAGCTGGGAGGGAGTGAGGGTCATATGTGAGGGCCTCGGTACAGTATGGTGCGGCCTTCTTGAGGTTCTTCATCTCAAAGTAGGCGTTGCATGTTGTTTCGACGAGAGAATTGTACAGGCCCGCGGGTGCGTTGGGGTGGATGTTTCCAGCGGCTCGCTCTTCAGCTGTGGCGACCTTGATGTCCTCGAGCAGACCTTGGTCGTCGGGTTGTGGAACCAAAAGCTTCGAAGCCGAGTTGTATTGACGCTTTGACAGGAAGGTGTTCATCTTCTTGAGAGTTCTCTCAATAGACTTCTCGCTTTTGCGGAGCTTGAGGCATGCCTTGTTGTCCGGGTCGTTGTGGAGACACTTCGAGATCGCCGCAGTGCCCTTCTCCGGCTCGCCCAGGGAGAAGAAGGTCATGGCCGACATCTGGAGGTAGGGCTCCGTGAGAGATGGGTTGATGTGGACGACATGCTGTAGATCGGCAATGCCCTCATGTATCTCTCCTTTTTGGAACCGACATCTTGCTCTGCGTTGACGAAGCTCCAATGATGTTCCGGCAACGAGGATAGCAGTACCAGCGTGGGTCACACAGCCCTCCCAGTCCTTGTTCTTCTCTGCGTCCGCGGACAGCTTCTCTGCGCCCTCTGCCTCTTCGAGGTCCAGAAAATCCTGCGACTCTTGCTTCCTTGCAGCCACGTAGTCTTCCTTTGCTCCAGCCCAGTCTGCTTTCCGTGCCTTGATCTTTGCACGTTGTGTCAGAGCTCCCTCGAAGCCTGGCTTCAACGCCAACACCTGATCGAAGTCACGGCTAGCTTGGGCATTCTTTCCAAGAGAGAGGTAGGTTGCGCCTCGTTTGAAGATGGTCAAGTAGTTGCTAGGATCTCGTTGGATGGCGACGTCGAAGTAGGTGAGAGCGTCTTGTGCTTTGCCTTGCGAGAGATGGGCATTGGCGGAAGCGATCAGCTGCGAGACCGGCGTATCGGACGGGATATCGGAGGGTGTGAGGGCGTTGGCAACAGAGAGACAGATTGCTCCGATTGCCAATGGTCGGAGAATCATGTTGGCGGTGAGTTGGAGGGAATCGAAGTGTAGGCTGTAGGAGATGCCAGCGACGATTCACAGCAAAGTAGATCGTGTTGTGGACAGAAAGAGGACACGAATGGTGTAGGAAGAAGGGTGAATGTGAATGTCTCTCATCCTAGGTCTAGGTGAAAGGTGGCCATCTAGCATTCCTTCTCGAATGCAGCCACCAGGGTCTTAAGATCGAACAGCCACACCACGCGATCGGCGGCCAGCGCCGGAGTTATGACGCGCATCTGAGCCAAAGATTCAAGGACGAGAGAGACATCCAACTTCGACCTCAACAACATTCACTTGTGCTGTCCGACTGCACGTGGTCTTCACATGAGAATCTCCTAGTTCGAGTGCTCGAACGTCCCCAAGACTGCTCCGGACCAGGCGGAAAAGCAGCCACGGCCAGAGCTCCCTCCCGTAGTGTTCACCATCCACACCGACAGATACCTATACAATGCCTTCTCATCGACTTCGCATCGACGGTGCTACCTTTCGCGACTCGGCCAATCGACAAGTCACTCTCCACGGCATCAACATCGCAGGCGACTCGAAACTACCCGCAACCCCCGATATACCCTCCCACACCCGCGAACACTTCTTTGAAGGCGATGATGTGTCCTTCGTAAATCGACCCTTTGCTCTTTCGGAAGCCCACACACACTTCTCTCGACTACGGCGATGGGGCTTCAACACAATACGATACATCTTCACATGGGAAGCTCTCGAACACGCAGGTCCAGGAAAATACGATGAGGACTTTATAAAACACACGATCGACACATTGCGGGTAGCTCAAGAATATGACTTCTACGTATTCATGGATCCGCACCAGGATGTGTGGAGTCGCTTTACTGGTGGATCTGGAGCACCAATGTGGACAATATACGCCTGCGGGCTGGACCCGAAGAAGCTGATGGACACAGAGGCGAGTCTGGTGCAAAACACATGGCCGGATCCAGCGCAATACCCCAAGATGGTGTGGGCGACGAATTATACGCGACTGGCTGTGCAGACGATATTCACATTGTTCTTCTCCGGCAAGGAGTTTGCGCCGAAATGCGTGATCGATGGAAAGAACATCCAGGACTATCTGCAGGAGCATTTCGTAGGAGCATGCAAGCATTTGGCGACTAGGATCCACGAGGCGGGAGACTTGGAGGGCGAGACGGTGATAGGATATGAGACAGTTAACGAGCCGAACAAGGGATATTACGGCCATCCAGATCTGTCCAAGATTCCAAAAGACCAGAAATTGAGAAAGGCGACCACACCGACGGGTTTCCAGGCTATGTTGACCGGCTCTGGTCGAGCAGTCGAAATTGAGACGTGGGAATTTGGCGGGCTGGGGCCTTACAAGAGCGGGACACAACTCGTCGATCCGAAAGGCACATCGGCATGGCTTGACCCAGGGAAGTGGGACGACTCGACATACGGCTGGAAACGGTCGCCGGACTGGAAGCTGGGTGAGTGCATATGGGCTCAGCATGGTGTGTGGGATCCGAAAACCAATGAATTGCTGCGCCCACAATACTTCGCGAAACACCCCTCGACTGGCGAGACATTAGATCAAGACGTTTGGACAAACACCGACTTCATGGACTACTACAAGCACCACACGTCCGCCATGCGCTCTGTGTGGTCAGACTGCTTCCTCCTTATCCAGCCTTCACCCTTTGAAATCCCTCCAGAAATCAAAGGCACTCCCGAAGGCGACGACGCGAACACGATCTTCGCCAGCCACTTTTACGACGGTATCACTCTCATCACCAAGAAGTGGAATCGATATTGGAACGTCGATGTCCTGGGTGTACTCCGCGGCCGCTACTCCTCTCCAGCCTTTGCAATCCGGCTCGGCGAGACCGCAATCCGCAAATGCTTCCGCGATCAACTCAGTTCGATTCGACAAGAAGGCATTGACAACATGGGCGTCCACCCATGTCTATTCACAGAGATCGGCATTCCCTACGACATGGACAATCAGCACGCATACAAGACCGGCGACTACAGCTCTCAATCCGCCGCCATCGATGCCAACTTCTTCGCCATCGAAGGCTCTCAAGTCCAAGGCCTTACCTGGTGGGTATACACAGCTTCCAACTCGCACTACTGGGGTGATCAATGGAACGGCGAGGATCTCTCCATCTACTCCTCCGAAGACCGACCCCTCCCATCGCCTGTCACCGCCGCCTCCCAATCCACTCTCTCCCTCGATCCTGCTTCTCCATCCTACTCTGCATCTCACACTTCCGACCCTATCACCCCCGGCTCACTCAACAAAACTCTCACGACCGACTCCATGACTCCCTCCGCAACTTCCAATCCTCCCTCTGACGCTCCGCAAGGCTTCCGCGCCGCAGAAGCCTACACTCGTCCCTATCCCATCGCCGTCGCCGGAAACCTCACATCCTATGGCTTCGACTTGAAGACCTGCACCTTCACCCTCGCTCTGTCTGCACCTCGTCCTATCGACGCGGATTCTCCCACGGAAGTCTTTCTGCCGAGCTTCCACTTCCCTTCCACGCCGGGTGCGACACACGTGCAGGCCAGTGGTGGGAAGTGGGAAATTCGAGTTGTGGATGGGGAGGGTGAGGCGCCGAGACAGGTGTTGAGGTGGTGGCATGGGGAGGGCGAGCAGAAGATGGAGGTTAAGGGGGTGGTGAGGAAGAGGGGGGTTGTGGAGAGGGCGGAGGATGATGAGGATGAGGGATGGTTGGGTGCTTATTGGAGGTTTGGGAAGGGGTGTAGCGTTATGTAAGGAGGAGTAGGGCCGTCTTGTAGATCGTTCTTGCCCTCCGAGCGGTCTGAACTGTAGCTTTGATATATGTATGACTTTGACGAAGTTCCCCTCGGGGTTCGGGTGATGTGGCCTGCGCTTCGACCATGTAGTGACTGCAAGCGAGGGGACGTCGGGCGCAGGCAACCGAAACCAATCAGATTCCTTGCACGGCGTCGGGCAATGGTAGCGACTCTCGCCACGTCCGCCTACACGTAGCGCGAGCAACTCTTCTTCGACAACAGACAAGGCTTGACTGTGTGGCTCAGGCGTAGCTCCAGCAGTCATGCCTGGCGGCCTCTATACTTTCCGCTCGACGCTAGCGCAAACGAGATCCGACTTCTTGCTATCTCACCATCGAGCGATTACGACGGCCGAGTCGTATGCCAGCTTCACACCAGATCACTCAAGGATAGCTTCGTTTACGAAGCGCTATCCTACTGCTGGGGAACTCCCGTACTCTCCGAAACAATCATTGTCAACGAGGTCAAAACCATAGTCACGGACAACTTGCACCAGGGCCTACAGCATTTCCGGAAACATGGTGTTGGAACGTCAGAAGTACCCCTTTGGATCGATGCACTGTGCATCGACCAAGACGACGATAATGAGCGAAACTCTCAAGTCAGCCTCATGTTCCGCATCTATGAAGAAGCTATCAGAGTACACATTTGGCTGGGAGGCCCATCTGTGGTGTTGAAGGAGGGAATGAGAGCGCTGGCAGAGCTGAATGCAACGGCCACAGCCAACGCCGGGATTGAAGTGTCCGATGGCGCGGATGGCGACAACATGACTAACAAGTGGCCGGCTTCCATGGACGACGCAGGACTTGCAGCCTTGAGGGACCTCTCCTCCCTCATGTTGATACCTTATTGGCGACGTACTTGGATTCTACAGGAGACCGCGCGAAGAAGTAATCAAGCCCTGTAAAGGAGTGCCTTTCCATCAACAAAATCATGTCACCTGAAAATGCCATTTTATCAACTGTGCGATACAATCTTGCGAGAGGACAACTCAGGACAACTCGTAGCATCAAGTCGAGACATCACAGCCACGTTGTGGCCCATTGCTCGTGCAGAATGGGCCCGAGCCATGAACCTGGGCGAAGACACTCCGCTGGATGACTTGTCTCTCGCAATACTAGCCTCTCGAGCGTCGCTGGCCTCGGACTATAACAAGTCCATGCGAGAGGTCTACATCGAGGCTACACGCCAGCTGATACAGAGGTCCAACGACCTTGATATGGTCATTGGCGCGTGCTCGGGTGACCCTGATCTTCCTTCATGGGTTCCAGATTATCGTGCCCCAGCTAGGCTCGCTCGATTCACGGACGGACTGACAGCCTATCGATCAGCGGCCAACACCGAGGCGCGAGTCTCGTTCTTACCTTCGGGAGTGTTGAGAACTCGCGGGTTAGAGATAGACCGCATCGTAGCCATCGACAAAAGTCGCGAACATGCCAGCGACTGGGCCGCTACGTTGGAACACATCAATGACCGTCAAAGTCTTTTCCCACGACACGTAACATTCTCGTCCACGGTATCGGCGCTGTCATTTGATACAGACAGTGCATTCTGGAGAGTCGCCTGCGGAGGCGAATCTCCAACTCCAAGTAGAGGCAGAACCGTTGAGGACCATCTCCTCGAAGACGCCACAAGACTGTTCCGAGCGTATCAGCAAATGCGACTCGGGGACTCCATGAAATGCATCGACCAAGATGCCGTAAGCCTGATCATTAAATCACTCCTCGAATTCGATCTTTTCGTCACCGCAAACGGTAATGCCGGCGTTCTGCCCAATGGTCTCGCCACGGTGGGCGACAGCATCCTGGTCCTCAGTGGCTCACGAAGCCCCTTTTGCGCGAGCAGAGTCGCCATTTCAAGAAACCAATTCGTCCTGAAGTCGGCTTGTTTCGTCGAAAATGCAATGTTTCCCAAGGACCACGAAACGCCGTGGTCGATCATGTACGGTCATGCTGTGTACGAAAGAGCAGAAGTATCGCGTGCCGATAGAGCACAGCTGTCGTTATACCGGGCTGGTGGCGACGAAGCGGCGGCGGTGGAGAGGGCTCGTGCAGCAATAGGGAGCATGACATGGGACGAATTTGACATCGTTTGAATGATCGCGAGTGTTTATTGCGGTGCCAGCCGCCGCTCTTGGTTCGCTTTCTTCAAAGCATTGGTTCTGTCCGCGGTGATGGACAACCTTTTCTGAACTTGCGGGAGAGACTTGTGTAGCAGGCATTGGACACAAAGCAACACTTCTGAGTGCGATCGCACGATAAACTGGAGCTAACAAGAGGAGAATCGACTGCGGAATATTGATCCCAAGTCCGACTTCTCTGAGGATCCTTACTAGAGCCTGCTCGAAGGAATATATTTTGCCATCATGTGCTCCAGAGTTTCACCAGCTTCCGGACTGCAAGGCACGCCTCACTTTGTCGCTATGCTGCGGCATCCTTTATACATAGGCTTCAACCTAGGGCTTCAAGCCTGCAACCACAGTCATACTTGCTGCTGGTCGCAGCCTTCAGCGAGACACGTCCCACAAGGAAGAAAAAGGACCAGTCAAGATCTATTCTTCCTCATACCACTACGCATTACCAGAAGAACGATCCAGCACCTGCCTCTGTCCTTAGGCGACCCAACACTCGACAGATTGCAGCTATGCATCTCTACCTCATTACCGCCGTCTTCTGCCTCCTACTTGCATCTTGCTTGGCTTGCGGATCCTCCTGCATCTGCCAAAACACCAAGGGTAAGGGTCGTAATTACGGCGATTGTCCGAAGGAGTTCGACGGTCCGTATATTCAATAGCTCTTTCCGGGTGAGGCACGCCGAATCTTTGGATCCGAGACTCCGCGTGCTAACGAACACAGCGCTCTTTGCAGAACTCTGGTCATTAGGTGAAGTCAACGGTCCGGAGGAGATGCTCGAGGCGGACACAATAGCCCAGATCGCCGCTGTAGGTACGGTGGAGCTGTGTTCGATTGAGCAAATTTGTTCGACGATGGAAGATCGAGCCTGGCAGCATCTGATGAAGGACATGGCGTATCCTCGGATGCCGAAGGAGCTTCGACGGCGACAAGCATGATGAATAGGACTCCTGACTGCAGGTATGTCCCGAAATGAAGCCTTTTCTGTCTGTTCGAAGTGCGACTTTTCTGTCGAATAGTGGTGCAAAGTCTAGTGGTGCAAAGTCACAGGTCGGCGGTCGCAAAGCTCCTTGAGACATGGCGATGTCATCCTCGTTCGATTTGGCAACGTGTTCTTGCATGCACTTGCGAAGCGACTCCGCGTTCTTGTCGCCTTTGTTCTCAGCGGTGTCACTCTTTTCGAGTCAAGAGGGACAGAGAGAGCTCGTCCACAATCCATGGATCGAAAAGAAGCTGCCAGTTGAGGAGACCTACCAGCAAGTGAGGTGGACTGCAAGAGCAAAGTCCACAGGCAAACACTCGTCCGAAGACATTATGACTTACCTCAACCACCTCTACTTTTTCGGAGCGATCTGCACACAGCCAAGATAATCCCAGCTCGCCATTACAGGCAGTACTCACACTGTTGTATCTCCTTGTGAGATACAGGACACCTCTCTGGTATTGCGATACCGCTGTAGGCCCCTGTACGACTTCATTCAGCAAGCCTTCCAGAAGGCTGAGCAAATTCCTTCGCGAAGGAAACATGTCGGCAGCCACGGGACAGCATCCACAAATAGAAGCCGAGAAAAGGAAAAAGTACACAGCACGTCGTCCGCAGTGATATGCAGGAGAAACAATGACTCGAATAGGAAGTCGGACCAGACAAATGCCCGTGCACCTTCCTATCTTTATTCTCCGCCTTTTCGCTTGCTTGCTTGCTGGAGGAAGTTTGGAATCCAGGATGCAGCCGACGTACGCCATGGCGTGTCGACAGCCATGGTTAGGGCGTTGATGTGTATTGCTCCTTCGCTGCAGGTCGCGAGCTATTCTTATCCGATAGCATGATGGCTGTCAAACCTGAATCCTGCGGGATGGGAGTCCCAGAAGGTGGGTTTGGTATGGAGAACATAGGGCGGACGGACATGGCCCCGGTTGTGACGGAGATCGATTTCCGCTGGCCTGGGCTGTGTAAGGAATATCCTGGTCTCGCGGGAGATGGAAAGTGTGCGCTTCGCTTCGTCTTGCAGCTCTCGCCTTCACCGGATGTTGGTGGACAAGGACAGGGGATGTTTTTCGACGTGACGGGCAGGGGATGATCGGGCGCTCCGAACAAAGAGAGTTTGCGCCTTGGTACGGTTCCTCCCGTTGTGGGTCTGGGGTGGGGAATATAGGGTTCTTCTCTTTGGGAATGGGTGTTGTTGATAGCCGAAGTTGATTGCCAGATCTTGGACCGGGTATCATTTGCAGAAAATGTGACGGACGAGTAGAGCCAAGATTTGTTGGGTCGCGCTTGTGGTCGTTGGCAATGGTATTGCGGGCCTCTACGGCCAACGGATGGCTGGAAGAGGAGGTTTCAATAGACAAGGATAATAGGCACTCTAGGCTGGATATGGTATTGTAGACGGCCATTTTTGACCGGTCGCGATGGTCAAGACTTGGCCGGTGATGACTGGTTCCAAGCGATGTGTTCTGAGCGGAGAGACGATGTGACCATTTTTGCGACCTCCTGCCGTCGAATACGGACAACAATCCGCTTGCAGGGCTGATGTTGGTGCGACATCATGTCGCAGGAAGCGAAGGACCCAAGCCGGGTCGCCGGCCACCACAAGCCACGACCGACTAGAAAAGTCCCGTGTGAGGCACAGTGTGGCCTCGTGCGCGGGAAGGATTCGCTGGCTGTGGGGAGGTGATCAATGGCTGTGTTCACGATGATCGTTTTTTGCGGGATGATGTGTTTGATCGTCGAGAAGAGGCTGTGCCTGTGCCGTGCGACTGACTGTGACTGTGACTGACCGCCATCGTGATTCCATGACACGACCGGTGTGGACGGCAGTCGTTATGCGAGCGCACGTTTTCGGAGTCCACGCACGCAGTACCGGCCTCTGCATGATGGACCGTGGTCACTTGCCGCATGTCTCGCGACGACAGGCTCCATCAGCCAGGGCGGTACAAAGGAGCATGAAGCTTCATGGAGTACCCGAGCTAGCGAGGCTGGTTGGCTGGCTGGTCCGGCAGCGATGTTCTCCGGTCTTCCCCAACTCGGACCACCCCGATGGACGAGCAGGGTACTATATAGCGCGCAGATTGGTTGGAGGGGGAATTGGATTGGCAGGGAATAACTAAACAGCGTGCGAAGAGGATCACAGGGCTGAAGAGAGAAGGAGCTCGAGGAGAGGAGCCGCGATGACTGGTCAGGTACTGGCAAGTCGCAACCTTCTCTTGCATGCGCGCGGCGTGATTGATGACCCGAGCCAGACCGACCAGCAAGATGACGACGCCTTGTCAGCATTGACCGTGATTGACTTGCGGGCGTGGAAGTGTATCGTATAATCCGTGCCCGGTCGCGCAATCGCTGCTGCATTCGTCTGTGTCACGCGGACTCTAACAATCATGCTAAGGTACTATCGCAGTTGCGGGACCCATTTGAATCATCATTAATAATGCGCCTTCTTGGTAGAGCATTTCGATTACTATGGGGCTCCCCTCTTCCATTGACCTCAAGCCAGCTGATTAAAGCAGCATGTGTGGTCCTGTCGGTGCAGGCTTGGCGTGCGTGCCGGGTTTCTATCAACCCATGTTCGTGCGAAAGTGTGCTAACTTCGGACCCGAAGTTCTCGTGAGGGCTACATTCTTTCGACCGGTGAAGGAAAATGCGTGATTGACACTACTGTATTGATGGAGACCATTTGATTAGTCCGTCGCTTCACAGCCCCCTTGTCGGTCAAGGCATGCAGCATACCACTCTGGTAGCCGACAGATGAGCACGATTACCAACCTCGAAAGAGACATGCGATACGAAATACGGCTGATGAGCAAGCAGCATTCGTCCGGGACGTCACTGCGAAGTTTGGCCCCAAAATCACGGTATTTCGGTACAGACGCCGTTGATCGAGTGCAGTAGCACGCAGAGTAGCTTTCAGGCAGCGACATTAATCTGATCCTCCACTTTCCGAGGCGTGAAGCACGTTGATAGGAGAATCTCACTCTAAGGTATGATTCAGATCGATTGATCAATCAAGTCCCCATCGATGGCCAATAGTCGTGGCGCTGACCGGACATCACGCAGGGTTGCTGCTCGGCACCGAACTTACTTTGACGATCCAACAAAGTTTGAGTGGTCGGCCATACGCGATGAGGTGGGCGAATCAATGCTCGGGCGCACGCGGCGGGCGATCGCTCATCCAGCAAGGCCCCTCAAACGATCAATGATACCGCACTTTCTTATGATCGATATGTCCGTCCGCGTCCATTGTTCGTCCGGTTCGTCCGGTATGTCCAGAGGACGCAAGTTTGCATGCGGAGTCGCGGACGAGACCAGGAGGGCAAGCAACAAGCGATCGTGGTTGACTCCATTACCCAGCTAGACTCCACACGCGGCACAAACTCCCTGGTGGAATCGGTCGTCACGTTGGGCCGGTCTCCGCTGCGGCGTGGTCGCCAGGTGCGCACAGTCCGCGCAAAGCTTGACTGTGGGAGGATCCAATCCGGTAGGAATCGGCGCCGGGTGCCTCGCGAGTCTGTTTTGCTGCTAGTCCTCGCCTGTCCTGTCCAGTGGAGGGCTTAAAGGCTAAGCAACGAGAGCGGCACGGCATTCCGAAGAGTCCCTGAGCGCGAGCAAGAGACTCGTCCACTCACAGACGACGTCGACACACGGCCAAAATGTGCCTTGCCCTGCCGGGCCCGCCGTCCACCGTGCATCCTTCGTCGAACCCAAGCGCTGCGCCGCTATGCCCCTCCGGGATAGCTGCTGTTGGTTCGCAGGTTGTACCTTTATAACGCTTCTTACAGCCCCAGCGCGCAGGGCGCAGCTAGGACCGTCGACCGTCTATCATCAGAAACGTGTGCCCTTGCTCCTCTAACTTACTAGCTCTGTCTTTGATCGAACCTCGTCACTCATCACAAGGAAGCGTCTATATCATACATCCTCCGTCCCCGGCCTGCGACCTGGCCCCCGATTGTTTACTTCAAATGTAACTCTTCCCTCTCGGTTACTACTTCCCTTCCACATCAGCCCACTCCTCCTCTTGCTCAGACGCCTCCTGCGAACATGGACTCACCTTCTTCTCTCCAGTACAACAATCCTCCTCGGTCGAGAGCTTCATCCTACTTGACCTCGCCGCATTCCTCCACGGCAGATCATCGTGGTGCCATACACAAACGCTCCTACAACGATCGCCCTCGATCCATCTCGTCCCTGCAAGCCGACCGTCTATACCACCAAGCCACCGATCAGGCCGACCACATCGCCGACCTGAACGGATCCAACCCGTTGTCCAACGGTGACATTCGTTGGATCACTCCTCAACACTCACCTCAACTTACTGGCTTCACCACCGCGCCGCCCATCGATCCCTATCCTCTTTGGACCGCGCCGACTCCTCCTCAATCCGATTCAGGTCTGCCCACCGTGTCGTTTGACGCAAACGAAGAGCCCGCCACGTGCGCTCCTTCGGATTTCTTCAGGCAGCCAACAGCAGAGATGAGGTATGATTTCATCGAACTCCTTTGCTTTGTAATCCTCCAGCTCACGCGATTGCAGCTCTCTAGGGTACTTGCTTCCGTCACAATACGGCAACTCGCCGTACGATTCGGACGCTAGCAGTATGTCCATCCTTCATGCAGTCGCACCACTCCTGACTGACCATTATTCAGCCTATGCCATGGACCAAAACTACATTCCTCCTATGCGAGTCTCACAACCAACCACCAGCGCTGGTTCTTCCGCATATGCACAGCAGACGACATCGTCCAATCCGTCGCTATATCAAAGTCGCGGACCTGAACCTCGGCGACATTCCGAATTGCCCATCTCCAGTGGTGTCTCCGCATACGACCAGTACCGTCGGATCAGCAGTCCGTACGATGGACAGACCAACTCCAACTACTCAATGCCACCGACTCAGACGATCCCATCGATCAGTGGCCTTGCTCAAAGCCCACTACCATCACCTCACTTGAGCTCTTCCGGCGCGCAAATATCACCACAGTACACTACCAGGTTCGTCACCTCTCCTTCCATCACAATTGCGACTTACGTCCCTAACATCGACCAGATCACCATCCCTCTACGAGAACACGAACCCATACAACCAACAAAACTACACCGCAGCAGCTCCCTCCGCAACACAACTCTACTCCACCTCACACCGCTATCCACCTCCACCCTTCATCGGCAGCAACACCAGCGAAACACCGGGCAGCTCCAAATCCGGCTCCATCTCCTCCAACAATCCCAACGACCCATCCGTACGCGTCTTGAACCAACGGCCCAAACCACAATGTTGGGAACACGGCTGCAACGGACGACAATTCTCGACCTTCAGCAATCTCCTCCGTCATCAGAGAGAAAAGTCCGGCACAGCAAATAAGTCGTACTGTCCGAAATGCAACGCGGAGTTCACGCGGACGACGGCGATGCACGGGCATTTGAAGCACGACAAGTGCACGAAGCAGAGGAGGGAGAGCGACGCGAATTGAGGGACAGGCAGGCAAAATTTTGAGCGACAGATTCCGCGATACAGCGTGAGAAGACATTATGATGGATGAGGTCCGTTTTCCACCTCCAGGAATGAATATGGTAGATGGGCCATGGGAGCAATTGGGAATACCTTTTGTGTTGTTTTAGCAAAGCTATCCCATAAATTTTCCCGCGGCTTCCCGTCGAGAAGCTTGGCGAACCTAGCGGTGCTGACACGGCTTTCCGATTGGACAAAAGTTATCCGGATTTGTGTGTGGGACCAATCGGGCGCTACCCGTTGCGTGAACGACTCCCCACCGGTTGAGTTTTTTAAGGGATGGCAGGAATACTGTCTATTTCTCCACTCGTTAGAATAAATAAAGAAAGGCAAGACTTTTTTTAACGACAATACACTTCCTACATACTCTACTCTGCTCTGCCTTTATTCTAACATGTTACACAAACTACTCGTTACTAATACTACTACCGCACCGACGACTCGTTACCTCTATAACAATGCACGAATTAAATAACGAACCGGACATACTACCCCTCCGGCGAGCTTTTAAACGCCGGTAACTTAAAGTCCCGTATCTCCGATAAGCAAGCAAAGCATATTAATTATCCGGCCGCATATCGACGGAGCTTTAAATAGCCTATACTGCTAAATTCTTAAAATTCCGGAATTTGCGGGCTAAATACACTGTTTGCTTGTTATTGTTAACATTTT